>JBBBDQ010000782.1:435000-467500 GCA_037127315.1 Ascarosepion bandense | reverse complement strand
CTATATTTATTTTTGCTTATATAATATTGTATAATGACAATTTTCCAAATTCCTTATTCTACTTTTTCTAAAATTCTTCTCCTCTTATCAGCAATAATCTGTTATATTTGGTTATTTCCATAGAAGTATAGATATGTGTATATATATGGATATGTGTGCGTGTCTGTATATACAGGGTGTCCCAAAAGTCACGCACTACCCAGATTTTTATAAAAATACATATGAATTTAAAATCCGAAATGAAGTAAAAAAATGATAAGAAAAAAAAAATACGATTAGATTTGTGAGACACTCTGTATATGTACGTATATATTTGTGTACGTACTCATATATATATATATATATATATATATATATATATATATATATGTAATTTATTTTATTTTTGTAATCTTTATATTCGTTTAATATTTATATGTAGATGTATCCATTTATATTCGTTTAATATTTACATGTGGATGTATGTGTGTCCATATATATATATATATATATATATATATATATATATATATATATATACCCGTTGGTGTTTATATGTATATACATATACGTATATATTTTTTAAAATGTTTTTTATTTGTCAATTTAGTGTTTCAGTTATATCAGTTGCTTTATTAATATATTGAGACGACTTCAGGGTAACATTGGTCTGCACTATAATTATCTATATCTTTAGAATCCCCTATATAAGTTAATTTTTCTGGCTTAGGTACTATTCTTTTTCTGTTTTCTTTAAGTGCATTATTATATTTTTGGAATATATTTTTTGAAAAATTCTTAATAAGATCTCTCTTTTCATCCCTCCTACCATTATAATATTTCTTTTTCTGCTCTCCACTTTTATGCCACTGGTAGAATGTATTTTAAATTAAATTATTTAATCACAACAATAGTCTGACCATATTATTTTAAACGAACGTTATTTTTTTTCGTAAAACTTTTGGCAAAGCCGAATATTATATCATATTATATCTTCTTTTTTTCTCCTTTCCCCATTTTTTCTTTTTCTTTTATTTTTTTCCATTTTATGTATCTGCTTCTTTCTTTTCAATCTCCTTGGCTGGAATTTGTCAAAGCTTCCTATCCGACTTAGTTTTTTTTCTCTTTCTCCCCTTTTTTCATTTCTTCCTTATTTCTCACCCTTATCTCCTTTAACTCTTTCCCTGCCTCCCTTGCTTTTGCTTTGTCCCTCATTTCCCGTTTCCCTTTCTCCACTTCCGATCCCGTGACACGCTTAATTTTGACTTCTTTACACACATGTAATCCTTAAACGCCCTCTTCATTAATCAAGTCTGAATCCATTTCGACATCAGTCTGTTTTTTCTCCCCTTTTTTCTTAGCCTCCTTAACAACGTCTAGCCGTCTACCTTCTATCATAATCTACTCTCTCTTTCAACTCCCCCTGCCACTGTTATTTCTTATTTCTTTTCTTTTTCCTTCTCTTCAAGTGAACTTCCGGTGTATAAATTTTTCAAAGTTTCCATAGCAGTATTGGTCGCTGACGAAGCGAGTATATCTCGCGAAAATGATCATACGACACATGTGATTTTGGAACTTTAATTTGAAAATCTACATATTTGGGTCTTTAAAGAGATAAAACTATTTACAACGAGACCTCTACCTGGATGATTTTTAATATTAATAAAATTAATATTAATAGGATCTCATTTGCAATTATTCCTACATGCCACTATATATATATATATATATATATATATATATATATATATATATATACATAACAATCTTTATTATAATATAGAGGAGATATATATACACTTCCTGCTACTATTGTCATTTCTATATCAATCCATTCTCCTCTTACTTCTGCTACAACTACTAATGTTTTATTTATTTACGAGTTGGCCCATGCCATAAAAAATGACGGCAAAATATTTATATCGATATGCCGTCTGAAATGACAGCAACGTATATATTGATCTTTAGAGTATCTTAAGACATAAAATATGGCCCAGAGGTAGAATCGCCGACTGACGCCAACTCGGTCGGGTTTCAATCCTGGGTTAAAAGCAATCGGAGTCTAACCGTACTGATGAGCTGTGATACAGCGAAACAGACCTGTCTGCAGATGGCTATTTTACGCTCTCACACCCTGATTGAGCACCCCGGAAGAATGGTAGACTTTGAAAAACAGTAGCTACCCTGGCATGTACGCATCGCTCATTCACTAATTAATTAGAACACTCTGACTATTGGGCGTGTATAATGATAATATACATGCTAAAAAGCCTGCCTTTTTCTACCGTGCGCCCATGGCCCAGAGGTAGAATCGCCGACTGACGACACTTCGGTCGGGTTTCAATCCTGAGTTAAAAGCAATCGGAGTCTAACCGTACTGATGAGCTGTGATACAGCGAAACAGATCTGTCTGCGGATGACTCTATATATACACATGATAATGATATTATGAATATATATATATATGGTATGATGAATATATAATTATAATGATACACACATATATATATATCCAAGTGAAGATAGACAAAAGTTCTAGAATACCAAGTTCTCCGGCATTTACTTACAAAAAAATATATTTCAGAGAATAATATAATTATAATAATTTCTTTTTTATTTAAAATGAATGTAGTTTACCTTGCGACACGAAAATTTTTATGTTTCCAGATTTTACCTCGTCATTGTTGTGAAAATGATTTTCATTTGAATGTAGGAAAAAATGGGTTTGTTATTTAGAAAGGTAATATGGATGGGGGAAGAGAGAAAGAGTTGTGTGTGTGTGTTCAATTTAACCAATCAGAATGGGGATCAACTTTTACATTTGAAAATATAGCTTACATTTTGCGGAAATACAGGATTACTTCTTTCAATTTTAACGGGAAATTGTCAGTCCAGTGAGCCTTGAGTCCATTAAGTTCTTTAGCGTCTCAAAACAATTTAATTACACACACACACACACACACACACACATATATATATATATATATATATATATATATATATATATATATATATATATATCACTCCACCCACGTCTATTGAACAGGTGAAGTGGCTCATCCCTGTTCCCTGTTTAGGATGTGGTTTCCGGCTTTCTCTTTTTCATTCTTTTTACCCTTACGTAGCCCCCTGCGCATCAGTGGCGTTATCGCTTTGCTTGGGGTGTTATGATTAAAATATATATATATATGATAAAAATATAGTTTCAAGGCAAGCTCTATTTATGGGTTAAAGTATTTATGGGTTAGAGGGTATGCAAATATAAAAGTGGATTTTCAAGTCAATACCCAGTGGCGTTATATATATATATATATATATATATATATATATATATATATATAAAACGTATTTTATTACTTGTAAAACGAATTTCTGTTCCTGTAAAATATCTGCAATTACTACCTTGCGTTCCATAAATGGAAGGTCGTTGACGGGAGCCTTGAGTTTGGGAGTGGGGGTGAGCATCAGCTACCCATTTACATCCAATTCTGAAACCCTTGAAAGTAATAAAATTAACATTTTGAAGAAGCTATATATTACATGAGATGAATTTTACACCGTAAACGTACTGTTTGTGATAAACTTTTCAAGATTTCCGGTAATGAGAATTTCAGCTAGGATACGTGTATAAAGATTTCAGCCCTACGGTAATCACTATCATATGTTTTAACGGGCACATAAATCAAAGTTAGCCTTATTTCTTTATCCAAATTGACATCTTTTTTTGTATCTAATTTAAAATTAGTAATGACTTCATTCCGATTACTGGAGATTTTAGGTTGCAACAAGGTTTGGTTTCATATTCACTCTAATTTTTCTTCTAATTATTATATTCTAAATAGTTTCAATAAGTGTGGCACTTCTTTGAATTATGCCACTAATCATAGTAAAGAAACTTACCATGATTAGTCAGTTTTGCATGCTGAAATATGCTATTCAGTGGATAAAATATGTGGATAGTGGAGGAGGCCATGACGTATTGAGAAAGACTGTTATTCAATTTTTATAAGCGTTTCACTCCGAGCAAGGCATTTTACTGCCACTATTGCGCAGGGGGCTACATAGAGTGGAGGAAGGATGATTAAATATAGGAAATGTCAGAGGGTGGGTGATACGCGGGTAGGGATACCGAGAATGGTTATAAATATAGGAAATATCAGAGGGTGGGTGATAGGCGGATAGGGATACCGAGAATGAAGCAATAGGTAAATATCAGAGGGTGGTGGATAGGCGGACAGGGATACCATGGAGAATGGTTAAATATAGAAAATGTCAGAGGGTGGGTGATAGAAAGACAGACACTGAGAATGGTTAAATATAGGCATTGAGGTGGGTGATATATAATAGGGGATACCGAGAATGGTTAAATAGAAATGTCAGAGGAAGATATAGTGTTAGGGGATACTGACAGTCAGTTAAATATAGAAACAAGCCAGAGGGTAAGAGATAGGTTAGGGATACCGAGAATGGTTAAATATAGAAACAGAGGGTAAGAATGTGTTAGTGGAGCTGAGAACACAGAGAAATGAGGGTGGGTGATAGGCGGTTAGGGATACCGAGAATGTCAACATAGGAAATGTCAGAGGGTGGGTGATAGGCGGGTAGGATGGTTTATAATGGTTAAACATAGGAAATGGCTGGAGGGTGGTGATAGGCGGGGACACGATGAATACAACATAGGAAATGCATGGAGGGAAAGTACATAGGCGGTTAGGACACTATATCACACAGTCTAGAAAATGTCAGAGGGTGGTATATAAGGTTAGGGGATACCGAGAATGGTTAAATATAATGTCAGGAGGGGTGATAGGCGGGTAGGGATACCGAGAATGGTTAAATAGAAATGTCAGAGGGTGGGGTGATAGGCGGTTAGGGATAACAGAATGCTTAAATATAGAAATGTCAGAGGGTGGGCATAGGCGGTTAGGACATTTATGAATGGTTAAATATAGGAAATGTCAGAGGGTGGGTATAGGCGGTTAGCATACTGGAGAATGGTTACATATAGGAAAACATGAGGGTGTGGTATATATGGGTAGGGATACCGAGAATGGTTAAATATATAAATGTCAGAGGTAAGTATAGGCGGGTAGGGAGCCAGACATTTGTTAAACAGAGAAGTCAGAGGTGGGTGATGGAGTGTTAGGGGATACCGAGAATGGTTAAATATAGAAAATGTCAGGAGGAAAAAAGGGATAGGCGTTAGGTAGGTTTGTTGAGGAATAAGCCAAGAGAAAGGTTTAGGCAGGAAATAGAAAATGAATGAAACAATGAGAGAAATGTCAGAGAGGTGGTGATAGGCGGTTAGGGATACCAAGAATGGTTAAACAGTAGAAAATATCAGGGGAGGGTGGGTGATAGGCGGGTAGGGATACCGAGAACATGAACATAGAAACAGAGGGTGGCATAGGCGGTTAGATGCGCTTGGGAGAATGTTAATATTGGAAATGTCAGAGGGTGGGTGGACAGGTGGTTAGGGGATACCGAGAATGGTTAAATATTGGAAATGTCAGAGGGTGGGTGATAGGCGGTTAGGGAATGTGAGAATTGCTAAATATAGGAAATGTCAGGAGGGTGGGTGATAGGCGGTTAGGGATACTATAATGGTTGGTTGGAAATGCATGGAGGGTGGGTATAGGCGTGTGTGGATACATACCGAGAATGGTTAAATATTAAACAACAGTAGGCATAGTGGTAGGGACACGAGAATGGTTAAATATAGGAAATATCAGGAGGGTGGGTATAGCGGGTAGAGATACCGAGAATAGTTAAATATAGAAATGTCAGAGGGTGGGTGGTAGGCGGGTAAGGATACCGAGAATGGTTAAATATAGGAAATGTCAGAGGGTGGATGATAGGCGGTTAGGGATACCGAGAATGGTTAAATATAGGAAATGTCAGAGGGTGGGTGATAGGCGGGTAGAGATACCGAGAATAGTTAAATATAGAAATGTCAGAGGGTGGGTGATAGGCGGGTAAGGATACCGAGAATGGTTAAATATAGGAAATATCAGAGGGTGGGTGATAGGCGGGTAGGGATACCGAGAATGGTTAAATATAGGAAATATCAGAGGGTGGGTGATAGGCGGGTAGGGATACCGAGAATGGTTAAATATAGGAAATATCAGAGGGTGGGTGATAGGCGGGTAGGGATACCGAGAATGGTTAAATATAGGAAATATCAGAGGGTGGGTGATAGGCGGGTAGGGATACCGAGAATGGTTAAATATAGGAAATGTCAGAGGGTGGGTGATAGGCGGTTAGGGATACCGAGAATGGTTAAATATAGGAAATATCAGAGGGTGGGTGATAGGCGGGTAGAGATACCGAGAATAGTTAAATATAGAAATGTCAGAGGGTGGGTGATAGGCGGGTAAGGATACCGAGAATGGTTAAATATAGGAAATGTCAGAGGGTGGATGATAGGCGGGTAAGGATACCGAGAATGGTTAAATATAGGAAATGTCAGAGGGTGGGTGATAGGCGGGTTAAGATACCGAGAATAGTTAAATATAGAAATGTCAGAGGGTGGGTGATAGGCGGGTAAGGATACCGAGAATGGTTAAATATAGGAAATATCAGAGGGTGGGTGATAGGCGGGTAGGGATACCGAGAATGGTTAAATATAGGAAATATCAGAGGGTGGGTGATAGGCGGGTAGGGATACCGAGAATGGTTAAATATAGGAAATATCATAGGGTGGGTGATAGGCGGTTAGGGATACCGAGAATGGTTAAATATAGGAAATGTCAGAGGGTGGGTAATAGGCGGTTAGGGATACCGAGAATGGTTAAATATAGGAAATGTCAGAGGGTGGGTGATAGGCGGGTAGGGATACCGAGAATGAGGGTTGGGTAGATGAGAGTGTTCTGAGAATAATTGGAAGTTAGTCTGATAGGAGGTGTCTATTGATCCTACATTTAAATGACCCATATCTATGGGTCATCTAATGTCGAAATCTAAATAACTTGAACACAATTTTACGGCTCCGACTAAATCAAGTTTGAATTCAATTGTAAGCCTTCAACTAGAAATAAAGTGTAATTCTGGACATGTTTTGCCGGGTTTTTTTTTTATATAAAAATCTATTGTTGGTATTTTTATAAATAAACTCTATTTTTATAATTTAACTGTGTTTTTGGGGAGGAAGCTTACTATTTGCTAATAACTGTGATCCTAACCGGCGCTGCCACCTCCGATCAGGTTGGAATTGTAAATAGCCACAATTAAAAGGAGATATGGAAAACCTGATCAAGGTAGATTAAAGGATCAGTAGTTTCAGGACACGGATCCACGTGTTTACCTCATTCTTCAACGTGGTATTACTCCTACAAAAACGTCTATGGTTTGTCCACCTCCGATGGCTTTCAACACAAAATCAGTCAGTTAAGTGCCATACGTGATACACGCTTGGGCGAACATGTCTCGAAAGAGACATGACTGACTGAGCAGAAGATTATCCCGCAGTAGGTTGCCATTGCTTTCTGCTGTAGACTGGTTGCCGACCAAGGCTACAGAACCCAATCTGTCCTGGTATTTAACCCATAACTGGAAGGAAGAGACGGATTAATACCTTTCTCAAGGGTATTTGCGCGTAAGTGAATGCAAGGAATTGAACTGGAATTCGAACTCGGCTCCCCGATTTCTCGTTCCGATACTCTGATCAAAATATGTGAACTGAGTACTAAGAGATATTAGTACAAATAAGACAAGCACAAATAGTAGAATAGAGGAGGGGTTGAGTTGTTAGAGTCGCAGAAAACACAGCCCGATAGTAATCGTCATGACACTCAGAAGGTATCAACCTCCTCCCCACGCGGGCAGAAACCCGAAGCAGATGAGACAAGACCAATTAACGTGAGTAAAACCGAGTCTTTAAGCTAGGACAAAAAATTTGTCTGCTTTTCCCCAGACGTAACTCTACACTTCGGCGGAGAATTGTCTGGGTTCCTCTCCCCTCGAAGTCCAACAAAGTGAACGACCGACGAACTCAGTCGATCTCCTTAGATTCTCAATGACACTCCTAATTCCAAGACTGCTATTCGTCATTACTTTTATAGCACTCAGTTTCAAAGATCATTTTAATCTTAAGAGTGCTAGAGGGGTGTTAGCTGCTCTGCAACAATATATAAATATATATAGCAGTACGGAATTTAGAATTTTCAGAAGGATTCTAATTTTGGTTGAGATAATGTAGCTTTACTCTGCACTTTAGGATCTGCATTGGAGTTTGATTCGTTTGCAAGCTGTAACTTGCCAGATACCGAACACAACCTGTCATTTTTAACTCGGAGAAATGATATGCAACGCCATTTAATCCAATCGAAGAAGAAGAAGTCAAATTACTGGGGAGCATAGTCGTCCTCATTAATATTAGTTACCAATAATATCGAGGAATAATCATTTGGTGCAGTTTTTTTTTTACTTCTTAGCATGTTGGGTCATTCCTTGGAGCAGTAGACAAGATGTTTGGCATCTTCTCTTTGCTTTTAATTGAGATCGCATAGCTGCTCGAGACATTTTAGCTATGTACGAAAATGACTTAATCGCCGACAGCATGGCACAGAAATTTTTTACCAGTTTCAAAGAGGAGGAAGTTCGAATTCGCAGACTATCCGCATACTGGCCGTATATAGGAACTCTGGAGTTTGTTTTTCTCTATCAAAGCGCGTGGCACTAATCCATGCGCCGTGTTTCCAGACCTTTACCTTCAGATGAAAATGACGTTTGGGCGATCATGTCTCGAAAGCGACATGACTGATCGGACAGAAGTTTTTCCCGCAGTAGGTTGCCATTACTTTCTGCGGTAGACTGGTTGCAATCAAGGCTATAGAATCCAATCTATCTTGCTATTTAACCCATACATGGAGGGAGAATCAGATTCATACTTTTCCTTATAAGAGTATTTGCGCGTATGTGAATTACAATGAATTCAACTAGAAATTGAACTCGACACTCCGATTTCTCGTTCCGAGTTGATACCCACTGCACCACAACGCCCATCCGTAAGACAGACGAGGTATCTCATTTTCTTTATGAAATTTACAAAAGGTAAGATTGAATGTTTTGCTCAGATAGTTGAATTCAAAACATTCAATTCTCTTTTCAGTAAACCAGTGCTTAATCCGTCTGGAATGTTATGGAAAATAGGTTCATTGTAAAACATTGATGTCCAATTTACATAAGCAAAGTTTGAATGGAATAATAGTAATTTTCTTTTTCTTTCTCGACTGAACCAATTATAATATAGCACTTACTGATCAAAGACAAAAACGGCAATTTTTTTACAATTTTATTAGCCACTTCTATTTTTTTTTCTTAAGAAATATTTAAATTGAAAACAATTCCAAAACACACAGCTATCAAATTGAACGCTTTAAGTCATCGGGCTTTGTTTACATCCTGTGAATAACCCACTGTGAAAAGCTGACTATCTTTGCCGTGAACGCATAGCCCAGTGGTAAGATATTCGTCTAATGACAAATTAGTCGGATTTCGATACTAGCTTGAAGCTACACTGATTATCTACATGCACTGAGGAGCTGTGATACAGAGAAACAGGCTTGTTTGAAAATGATTATATATATATATATTTTTTTTTCTAAACATATATTTTTAAATATAACAATCAATGAATGTTTATTGTGTTTAATCATGAGCCGTTCTAAACATGGTATTTTGGCTTTAATTTCAGGTGAAAATAAAGACAAAATCTGTCCAAATTTTGGATTTCTTTTATCATGCTGGTTCTAAGTTTTCTTCTCACATGAGCCATCTTTCGAGAGGTTACAGGGATGTTAACGTAAAAACATCCACCATCAAAGATGACAGTATCTTGTATTGACACAAAACACTGCCATGCGACGATAACAGTCACCGAATAGCAGACGCAGGTCGCAAATTTGTAATGCGGTTCTATGACGTCACACCCTGTGAGAGATAGAAATGTAAACAAAGCCATATGTATAAATGCAATCTAATGTGTTGCGACCAGATGTAAATGTGATTTTATTTAGTGTGGGTTGCTTTGATTTAATGTAGATGGCCTCCAATATCTGAAGGTTCTTTCTATTGTGTGTATGTGTGAGTATTATTGTGTTATCGACAAAAATCCGTCTAATATTACCAACATGGCTATGTTATCCTAAGAAATGTTGTTTTATTGAACTATGGTCAGAAAGGTGGCAAGTAAGTTTAAGGGACAGCGTGGCTGTAGTAAAATCAATATATGTCATCCCTGTAACCTCTCTGAAGATGGCTCATGTGAGCCGAATGCCGATAAACTACCGGCAGCAAGGTCTTTGATCAAGAGATTGGTGGTTTTGCGGAGCCTGGATCTACCTCATAATTGCAGTTGTTCACATTCCCACCCTGAACCGGGCTGGTAGTATCTGTTAGGATGAGAGTTTTTTTTTTTAGATGGGATCAAGAATTTGGAGGTACGTTGTAGAACAGTCATTCATCAACATGATTCATATTTCAAACAAATATATTAGTTATTTAACATTTCAGAAGCGTTTTATTCATTTCCTATAAAATGTGTGATTTCATGTTTCACAACCTGATATTTTCTAATAAATGTAATATTTTAAATATTCATAAAAAGGGGGATCGATTTTCTATTATCATGAAATAGTAAATCCCCCACTAATTACTACTTATTAATCTAATGATATAATCCGCCTCTTCTTCCTAGAGCTATGGGTTAAATAGCAGGACAGATTAGGTTCTATAGATTTGGTTGGCAGCCAGTCTAACGCAGAAAGTAATGGCAACCTTCTGCGGGATAATCTTCTGCCCAACCAGCATAATAAAAAAATATCCAACTGTTGAACAATTTTTGTCTTTATTTTTACCTGAAATTAAAGCCGAAATATGCTCTTTAGAACGGCTCATGATGAAAGATAATAAACATTCATTGTCTGTTATATTTAACAGTATATGTTTAGAAAAGTATCTTCTGCCTCGATACACACAATATATATATATATATATATATATATATATATATAGTGTATCTAGGCAGAAGATAATTTTTAGGCATTTAAAACAACATGCCTGGCCACATACACAATTTCGGAAAACTCTTGTTGAAAACACAAACATACTTAAACATGAAAACAAAAATTATTGAAGCTATATATATATAAAACAGTTGAAACCTAACCTAAACAAAAACACTAAACTACGAAATCTCCACAAATATTCTTTACTGCCTCTAACTGATAACAGAAAACATTGCTTATCCTAGTGGCCTTCCATACTTAATACTTTTTCTTTTCACTCTCGCGCGGTCATGTGTGACGTCATGGCCCAGTGCATATAGGTTGGTTAGTTCCTGTAACTTGACCCAAAGAGTTGTGAGTTCAATACCAGTATACAGCAGTGGTGAACAATTAACTTGCAGGATTAGAGGGAGATAACTCATGATTTCTAAAAGAGACATTACTACGCAAGGGATAAGAATGATATACCCCAGTGATTGCAATAAAGGGTTCATTTCGAAATTATTAGAAACTGAAGAGGGCTGGAGCATGTAACGAACGAAACGTCTCACAAATGGCAACAAAGATGAGGACAAGGTCCGAATAATGTAAATACTTTAAACACCGGCAGCCTCGTATTGTGGAGAAATTGAGAAAGAAATCTGGAAAACAATCATTGAAAACAAAAATTGTAAAAGAACCATCGTAGATTTCTGAATAGGGATGGACCAATTTTGCTTCACGACAACGCACGGCTGTACGCTTCTGAATTAACTGTCCAAAAGCTACATAGCGTGAATTATGACATAATTACCTGATGTCTCTCCTACTGATTCTTACTTATTTAATTAAGCATTTTGAGTTTTTCATACACAATAAAACTTTCTCTAATAAGAGATAATTGAATCATTTGAATCATTTGAACTGTTTATTACATCAAAAGATGAGAGTTTTTTTTTTTTTTTTTAGATGGGATCAAGAATTTGGAGGTACGTTGTAGAACAGTCATTCATCAACATGATTCCTATTTCAACCAAATATATTAGTTATTTAACATTTCAGAAGCGTTTTATTCATTTCCTATAAAATGTGTGATTTCATGTGCCACAACCTGATATTTTTAATAAATGTAATATTTTAAATGTACTAACAATTTTGATTTGAAATTTGACAATCTTCAAGCAATATCTGAACTAATTATTAATTTTTATTAGATTAAAAAAGATTCTGTTGCTTTTACCATAATCATTCTTTTTTATCATAAATTATTCTTAGTCCCGGGTATGACGATAAACTACCGGCAGCAAGGTCTCTGATCAAGAGATTGGAGGTTTTGAGGAGCCTGGATCTACCTCATAATTGCAGTTGTTCACATTCCCACCCTGAACCGGGCTGGCAGTATCTGTTAGGATGAGAAATTTTTTTTTTTTTTTTTTTTTTTTAGATGGGATCAAGAATTTTGAGGTACGTTGTAGAACAGTCATTCATCAACATGATTCATATTTCAACCAAATATATTTGTTATTTAACATTTCAGAAGCGTTTTATTCATTTCTTATAAAATGTGTGATTTCATGTTTCACAACCTGATATTTTCTAATAAATGTAATATTTTAAATATTCATAAAAAGGGGAATCGATTTTCTATTATCATGAAATAGTAAATCCCCCACTAATTACTACTTATTAATATAATGATATAATCCGCCTCTTCTTCCTAGAGCTATGGGTTAAATAGCAGGACAGATTAGGTTCTATAAATTTGGTTGGCAACCAGTCTAACGCAGAAAGTAATGGCAACCTTCTGCGGGATAATCTTCTGCCCAATCAGTCATGTCTCTTTTGAGACATGATCGCCCAAAGCGTGTATAATGTATGGCACTTAATTGACTGAATATAATAGTTGAAAGCATAATCAAAGTTTCTACTGGGCATAAAGTAGGGGATCGGTTTTCTATTGTCAAGTAGTAGTAAACTGATCCCCCTTTAATTATTACTTATTATTTTAATAATATAATCCACCTTTTCTTCCTACAGCTATGGGTTGAATAGCAGGACAGATTAGGTTCTATAGATTTGGTCGGCAATCAGTCTACCACAGAAAGCAATGGCAACCTACTGCGGGATAATCTTCTGCCCAGTCAGTCATGTCTCTTTCGAGAAATGATCGCCCAAAGCGTGTATCACGTATGGCACTCAACTGACTGATTGTAGATAAACTGAGTGTATGCACGAAAAATTAAAAAAACAAACATCGTAGACTTGGGAATAGGGATCTCCCAATTTTGCCGTACGACAACACAAGGCTGAACGCTTCTCAATCAACTGTTCAAAAGCTGTGTAGCCTAAATTATGAAATTTTTTCTCACCCTCCATATTGACCTGATATTCTTGTCAATTATCACTTGTTTAAATATTTTGAGCATTTTATACCCAATACAAATTCTTCAATAAAGAAAAGGTTAATCAAAGAATTCATCACACCAAAGATGATATTTTTTTTTAAAGATGAGATCAAGAATTTAGAGGTACGTTGGAAAAGAGTCATTATCAACATGGTACCTAAATAAATTCGTTATTTAACATTTCAGAAGTGTTTTATTAGTTTCTTATGCAGTGCGTCATTTCAATCGTGACAACACAATATTTAATCTTCGATTCGAAAATCTTCACTTTTATGGAGATTTATCCTTAAAACGAAGGACCGAAAATTGACTAAGACCTTCTTCAATGTTGGTATTAGAATTCTGAATAAATTTAACAATTCACTGACATATTCTACGGGGAACAGACTATTGCTTCCTTGAAGCCTTTGTCATTAAAATGGCGTCTTCAAATCAGCATATTCTATAAAAATAACGAGCATTTTGAATGCATTTAATGACTGATCGATACATTCGTGCCAGCCAAATCCTTGCTCGAATGAGTCCGTTATCAATATTCTGACACACTAAATGGTGAATAGATCGTTTTTCAATCAAGACAGAGAATTTCAATGTAATTAACAACTGATTGACAATTGGGCTGGGGGAAATCAGTGCATTCATAAAGACTTTTTCATTAGAATAAAGAAACCGAAGTTGACGAAGAGCTTCGAAGCGTTTTGAATCTCTTTAGCAACCAACAGACGTATTCTGCGTTCGCAAAAAACCCCTTGTTTGATTGAAATCTTTATCATTAATTGATTGATTTGTTTGCTTATCGGCATACCAATATAACCGGTCCTGCCTTGGCTTCTCGACTCCAGTCACTTTCACACCAACGTGGCTTCCCTCTGTGTTTTCTACAAATATTTTCATGGCAACTGATTTGACGACATAAAAGATAGAAAGTTAGAACGTGGCAGTTCCAGCCGAGATATGGTGGAAATATTCCATTTTTGGTCAATGTTGATAAAACCTCACTCAGAGTGGAGATTTCAAACCATGGGTCTTATCATTCTCATAAATTCTCCGAATCGCGTTTATTGAATTTTTACACATTTCACCACATGCAAGGCAATAAAGCCACTAAGACACAAAAAGTTACTAAGTATGAAAGAATAAGAAAAAAAGTGAATCATCTTCTATCCCTGGTACCCCTACCATGTGAATTTAATTTTGCATCAAGGTCTCATTCTTTTGCTGTTGAAATAGTGAAATACAACCATCATTTCTAGTCCAATATATATAAATCTACTTGAGCAACAATATTAGCAACTAGGTCCCATCCTTTTATAGTGAAACCAATAAATTTTAAACGCCAAATTTACTCCATCAGCTTCCTTTTTCGCACTTCCCGCCTGTGGAATTACTTTCTTCCCCGACAGCTAACTTGCATCCTCTCTCTCATGCTCCTTTCTTCGTTCACCCAACTCTCATCAGTATTCTGATTTTTCTCTTACCCTTTTCCTGACACCCCCTGTAACCTGTCACTCTTTCTCATAACTTTCCTCCTATGTAACCCCCTGCTCAACAGTGGCAGTAAAATGGCTTGCTTGGGGCGACACGATTGTCTCTCTCATTTCTCTCTCTCTCTCTCTATTTCTCTCTCTCTATATATATATATATATATATGACAATTATTTTCAGTTTTGTTTAATTCAAACGACAGATTGATTCTATTCCATCCTACACACACACACACACACACACACACACACACACACACACACATATATATATATATATATATATATATAATATTATATGTTTTTTTATTTATTTGTTTAAACATTATTTTTAATGGATATTCGCATTTGAGTAGATGCTTTGTTTTTTTTGTTGTTTTTTTTTTTAAATATATATATATATATATATATATATATATCGAAATAATGACTTGACACTACAGAAAAGAAGGACGGATTTAAACAAACATATTTGCATGCTCATTTTTTTAAATATCCAGCTCTGGGCTGCCTTTTGGCTAACGTTTCGTCAGGGACAAGTCGTTGGAAACTTTGATCATAACAGATTGATTAGGAAAGAAATAAATATGGAGACAGTACTGGAACACGCTTAAAATTAATTATTAAAATACTGAATACGTAAAATTAAGAAAGAGAAAAAAAATTTGACGATTAAAATACGTAAGTAAAGAAACAATGATCCAGTGGAACATGAAAAGAAAAAAATAAAGCTCACATATCTCCGAATAAATGCAAGGATCTTATAAATTTCTCCTTTTGCTTGCACAGTACAGGCTGAAATAATTTCAAGCATAAATGTTCTAAAATTTATAATCGGTGTTTCGATCCGCCTGTTTGCAAATTGGAAAATGAGTCAGTCGAAAAACGAGACGATCATGACTCATTATCTAACAAGTATTATCAAACTGAAGACTCGTACACTGAATGAGACACACGAGTATTACCACATAAATTTAATCTAATATACCTAGGAACAGGCTGGCTTATTTCAGAACCTAACCTAAGCCTTGTCCGTCCTATGTATTCAGCCTCACACTGACATTTGAATGTGTAAATAAGTAAATTTTAATTAAGATAGGGTAGACGGTCTTTTGAAAATGCAGGTAGAATCGAGCGAGTGCCAAAAATAACAAGCAGTTTGCCTGAAAAAATGGCAGAGACAATAGTGGAAACACTGTCACTTAAAAGTTTACTTTTTTTTGCCAAGCCAAGGTAACTAGAAATAAATTGAACGCAGACCAGGACCAAATCTAGTGGGTATATATTAAAGTTATCTATTTTTCTTTGCATTGTACGGTCCACATTACGAGTTGGATAACCACTATTAATAAAAATACAATGGATCCTGTACAACTATTGCTGGAGTGTGCATGATGAATAAATCAATAAGGCCCGACATAACAAAGTTTTAATCAAATTGATTTTTCTATTCTGACGGACAAAAGAGTTCCAACTAGTGTAAAGACCCAAAAAGGTACCTTTACGAAAAATACTGACAATAAAAAGACCATTCTTCCTTTCCACAAGAACATCAAGAAAAGAAATAGTGTTGTTCACCTCTTCTTCCATTGTAAAAACCAAAGATTGATGTAAAGAATTTAAATAATGTTATCAAACATAGAAAAAGTGTCATCAACATAACGTTGATAGATGTGCGGTTTCTGATGCTTCTCAAACAAAAGGCTCTCATGATAACCAACAAAATGTTAGCTAAAAAAGGACCCAAGGTTCCACCCATAGAAACCCCATCCACTTGAGCGTACGTAATATTTTCGAAGCTAAATTCTATTCCGTTAATTGCTAACATAAAGAACTAAAAAAATAAAAGCTCTGGAATAGGAGGACCCATGCAACCTCTCTCTTTCTCTCTCTCTCTAAATATATATATATATATATATATATAGTCTTCGAGTAGTGAAGAATATATATATATATATATATATATATATATATATATTCTTGAAGAATATATATGAGTGAATATATATATATTCTTCACTCGACGATATAATTATTGCTAAAAGATAAAATAGTAAGGAACTGTTAAAGAGGAAATACGCGGTAAGAGCTTTCATAATTGGTAGCAACGTTCAGTAAATGGTAGTAAATAAGATGAACTGAGCCAACGCTGCCTCACTACTGTCTCTCTCTCCCTGAGTGTGACAGGGGATATATATATATATATATATATATATATACGCACCGCTCATTCGATAATGAATTAGAGCACACTAGCTATTGGGAGTGTTTATACGCGCTAAAAAGCCTGCTTTCTTCTACTGGACGCTCGTGGCCTAGGGGAAGAATCACCGACTGACGCTAATTCGGTCGGGTTTCGATCCTGGGTTAGGAAGCGACCGGAGTCTAAGCCGTACTGATGAGCTGTAATTACAGCGAAACAGATCTGTCTGCGGGTGACTATAGTATAGATAGATAGATATATTTGTCATCCACATACAAACCTGTTTCGCAGCTCATCAGTGTGTCTAGACATTCATTTGCTTCTAGTTGGGATCGAAACTCGAACGATTTGGTGTCAGTCGGAGTCGCTAACCTTTAAGCCATGGAATCAGAGAAGGGAAATTTTAACGCGTTGTCTACATACGCCAGTTACGAAAAGAACTCAATTCATTGCTGGAGAGTAATGCATATATATATACAAAGACAATTTCCCTGACGAAACCGAGGTCGGTTGTTGGCTCTTGCTTAGATTTTTTGTCTTTGTTTGATTCCATTTTCGTATTGAGTGCTTTAGTGTTAGGGTTTTCGTTTTTGGTAATTTTTTCTTTCTTAGGAGTGCTTGACTTTTTGTTCATGTACTTCATTTGTTTCCCCATATTTTCTCTCCGAGTTCTCGGTGGGTTATACAATACGATTTAAATTATCGCTTGATTAATACTAGTTTAGTTAGAGTTAGTTCTCTTACTATTGGTATTGTTGTTGCTATAGTTAATATTATTATATGCGTATGTATATATATATATATATATATGTGTGTGTGTGTGTGTATAAATATATATATAATTAAAAATAAAAAAATTATTAAAATAAATAAGATAACACGCTGACTTATTTCTTTGAATTAGATATATCGATACACGCATCTTTATGTATAATAAATAGACTGAGACGTAAAATCGAGTGCAATTGATACAGTATCACATGGTTGGACAATTTGTTAGAAGAATAAAAGAAAAAGAATCGTGTTGCCATGTTTGAATGAACACACCATCTGCATTTCTCTTCCTGCTTCTCGGTAATTATTTACTTTTTATTTATTTTATCGGTGCAATATCTTTAATTTAATTAAGAATTATGCTCACATTCACAGACATGAACGGACTGCATTTGAGCGAACGTCAGGCAGTTTCACTTACTTAATTTCAAGTAAATACACGAAGTAATTCGTATCAGGGATGGGCAATTGTTTTTTCTACAAGAACTACGTAAACTACAGCTTGTCGTAATTCCCTAAGACAAATATTTATGATCTTATTCTTTCTGCTTTCATCAGTATGGCTGATCCTACCCCTCTAGGAAAGCGACTCGTCACGCCTTCTCTGTTTTATTTTTTTAATCATTTCACCCCGCGCAAGGCGGAAACGACACTGATGTGCAGAGGGTTACATAAATGTAAAAAAATTAAATTAGAAAAGAGTGAGGAGTACAAACTAGTTAGAAAGGAACAATAGAAAGCAGGTGCGATGACAGATACATAGGTGGAGAGAAAGGGAAGGTTATACAGGGGTGGGGAGAGAGCTAGAGTCCAGTGGTTAGTAGATGAGTATTGACTTTGCATTTAAATTTCTGGAGGTTGTAGCCGTCAGGAAAGCAAGAATACGGAAGCGAGTTCCACAGGCGAGAAGTGCGAGAGAAGAAGCTGAAGGAATAGAATTGTCGTCTGCATGTGGCTAACCTGACTGTGAATGGGTGGGACCCAGTTGCCAGTCTGGTTGCACGAGTAAACACCTGTTAAGGAGGCATCAGTGACTTAAGCTCGTCCGAGCAGAAGCCATGAAAGTATTTATAGAACAGACAAAGGGAGGCCACATTTCGACAATGGGGAAATGGCCGCAGTCGAGTCGCCAGATCAGTACCTATCACATTACAGACTCTTCTTTGGAGCTTGTCAAGAACACTGAGGAGAACGGCAGGGGCACCTGACCATAAATGGCAGCAGTACTCCATGCATAGACGGATGGTTGACTTGTATATATGCATGATGGATTCAGGTGGAAAAAATATCCTGGATCGACATAGTGATCCAAGCTTCTTAGCAGTAGATTTTGCTATGGATTCAATATAGTGGTTCCATTTGAGGTCTGAGGACAGGGTAAGTCCGAGGAGGCGTAGTGTATTACTCTCAGGGAGAATCACTTGGTTCATGCTTATGGGAGGCAGGAGAGGTTGCCTGTAATGGTTGACAGACAACAGCTTGGTATTAGATGAATTGAAGTTCTGGTGAACATAAAATGTTTTTCACATATCATCAGAAGAACAGTATTGTTCGGAAACATGAAATTTTTGTCTAGTGATATTTTGCTTTTATAAACCATTGTAATAACAAAATTACAATATTAGGCTCTACTCTGTATCGTGCACTTTTTATAAAAGTAAATGCTTGAACAGTTTAATCTACGTATTCTTCTACTTTCTTGTAATATTATATATATATATATATATATATATATATATATATATATATTACATTGCAACACGGAAATTTCTATGTTTCGAGATTTTCACCTCGTCATCAGGCAATGTTATTTCACTATTGTGAAAATGATTTTTATTTCAGTAGAAGAAACAGTAGGTTTGCTATTTATAGATATAAACATTTATGTGTGTGTTTAATTTAACTAATCAGAATAGAGATTCACTTTACATTTGAAAAAAAGTTTATATTTTAAACTTAAACAAGGGAACCATTCAGAAGAAGTTCAGAAGATTACGAAGTCGTCTGGAGGGGGTCATTGAAGTCAATGGAGATTTTATTGAATATTTTACGCTTTCATATTTCGAGATTTTTTGGGTAACTTTGGCAAATATATGTTAAAATGACAATTATTTTCAGTTTTGTTTAATTCAAACGACAGATTGATTCTATTCCATCCTACAAACACACACACACACACACACACACATATATATATATATATAATATTATATGTTTTTTTTCATTTATTTGTTTAAACATTATTTTTAATGGATATTCGCATTTGAGTAGATGCTTTGTTTTGTTTTTTTTTTGTTTTTTTTTAATAAACAGAATATTTATTCAGATCCTTTGGCCTGAATAATCGAGAAATTTTGATAGAAAAAATATGCGTCTTCCAGCAAGGTTCGAATCTGCGACCTCTAAGGAAGACCATCATTAGATCTGACGTGCTCAACCACTCGACCACGCAGGACTAATAGCCAAACAAAATCCGAATATTAAGTTCTGGTTAACGCTTTATGTCTCGACACTATCCATTCATGGGCTTAGGGCCTATCACGTTGAATACACCGGTTCTCACTCGATCACCGAAGTTAAGCTAAGTTGAGCCTGGTCAGTACTTAGATGAGTGACGGCTTGGGAATACCAGGTGCTGTAAGAGTTTAGTGACGGATGTGCGTTGTGGTGCAGTGGATATCGGTTCGGAAAGAGAAATCGGAGCCGAGTTCGAATTCCAGTTGAATACCCTGCATTCACTTAAGCACTGGCATCCTTGGGAAAGATATTAATCCGTCCCTTCCCCCCAGTTAAGGGTTAAATATTAAGGGTAGGATTTGGGGACCTTGCACTTAAAACAAATCCCAATAAATCTTGATACTCGAAAAGAAAAAAGTATTTCTAGACACAAAACTTATATAAAAACAACAATAAATTGTTGAAAAGGTATTTTTTTTTTAATCATGTCACCCCAAGCAAGGCATTCCACTGCCACTATAGCGCAGGGGGTTACATAGGGCGATTGGGTATAGGAAATGTCAGGAGGGTGACAGACTAGTTAGGATGTACATCGGGAGAGAGATGGAGAGAATGAGTGTGACTGTGTTAGGAAGTGTCTATTGACCCTACATTTAAACTCCTGGTGGTTATAGCTGTCGGGGAAGCAAGCATGCGGAAGGGAATTCCACAGGCGGGAAATGCGAGAAAAGAAGCTGTTGAAGTAGAAATTGCGGTTACATTTCCTCGGTTTCACTGTAAAAGGGTGGGACCTAGTTGCCAATCTACCAGCAATAAATAAATAAAATTTAGTTGGCAATAAATGACCCGCCGAGGTTGATATGCGATAAAAACAAACCAACCAACCAACCAACTATCCTTTCATACCCATATCACGTACGATGACTGAAGTTATGAAACGTTGACCTTAGACAATACCTAAATGAGTGACCCTTTTTGGCATACTCGCTACTGTAAACTTTGATGTGCAAATGCTGTAATGACTATCGGCTCGGAATTGGAAAATCAAATCCTGGAAGATTATCTACATTCTTCGGACTATTGTCCTTATCTTTATTGCCATCTTCACAACGTGTCGGCCGTTGTAGATTCCGGCTTTCTTCGGATACTAGGAATTTCGAACCAAACCATTTATTTCGATCACTGAAGAAGGCTGGAGCGTACAACGGCTGAAACGTCGTAAACATGACAATAAAGATGAGGAAAATAGTCCGAACAATGTAAATACTACCTTATCCCAGAAGTATTGACAAATATTGGAAGTTCAAATTGACGGGCTTGACAGACAGACATCTAGAGTAGATGTAGTTATTAGTTAGGAGTTATATTTCTTTTTATCTTTTGCTTTTGTAAAGAAAATGTATTTTTTGTCACATGGAATTTTTTGTCACATGTTCGTCAGAACAATTACCATTAAATGATTTGAAGAAAATTTACATCGAAGCTCCGTTACCTCGGTGGGAAAGTGACTGAAGGCGAGATAATAGGTTAGAACCAGTAACATTGCAGACTTTTCAGTGATTTTATATGGAGCACTATACCAGATGTAGCAGCAATATGCAATCTATAGACGAATAGTAGACTTTAGATAAAGCGTTTGACAGGGTTTGACAAAGCGGTCTTCTTCACAAGTTGAAAGGTTCTGGTATTTCTGGACGAACTTTTAAAAAGGTTCTGGTATTTCTGGACGAACTTTTAAAAAGGTTCTGGTATTTCTGGACGAACTTTTAAAAAGGTTCTGGTATTTCTGGACGAACTTTTAAAAAGGTTCTGGTATTTCTGGACGAACTTTTAAAAAGGTTCTGGTATTTCTGGACGAACTTTTAAAAAGGTTCTGGTATTTCTGGACGAATTTTTAAAAAGGTTCTGGTATTTCTGGACGAACTTTTAAAAAGGTTCTGGTATTTCTGGACGAACTTTTAAAAAGGTTCTGGTATTTCTGGACGAACTTTTAAAAAGGTTCTGGTATTTCTGGACGAACTTTTAAAAAGGTTCTGGTATTTCTGGACGAACTTTTAAAAAGGTTCTGGTATTTCTGGACGAACTTTTAAAAAGGTTCTGGTATTTCTGGACGAACTTTTAAAAAGGTTCTGGTATTTCTTATTAGATCGCGAAATGAAGGTTGTCTTGAACAGCCACTATTCTCGATATTTTTGTACAAATGTAGATCTTCCCTGAGTATCTCTCCTTGGGCATGCGTTCTTCTTAATTTAATTTACCTTGCCGCTCTTTCAAATTGCATCAACTTGATATCTATTCTGATGATACAACCTTTATTCTGTCTCGATTGTAAGTATGACTCTAGTAAGGTCAAATTGGCACCTAATTTCGAAATGTCTTGTAACAAAAACTTTTCCGTTACAACCAATGGCGTGTCGGGCAGCGTTTTTGCTGTTTCCGTAACAAACTGATTTTTTATGGGTAGGGTAGTTAGCCCTGCGCCCAACCCCCAAACCTAGAAGAAGGTGATTTTCTAAGCGTAGCTTAGACGTGACACACGGCCGAAAGTAGGGGGTACCCAGTGAGGATCGAACTCACTACTCAGTTGTAATGATTCTAGCGAGACGAGCTTGTTAACCATTACACCACACCGAGGTGACCTGAAATGTTTGTAACTGCTGTTAAATGTGCCAGGGAATTTATATTTTTCCTTGTGTGGGCCTAGATTTTTTATTAATTTGTTGACAACAAAAAAATTATTATCCGGCAGTTCCTGGACGAGATTCTTCATTACCGTACTGAAAGAATATCACTGTTCAGCTAACTTGGGCCTTGTGACATTTTTTCTTTTTCCCTAACCTCAAGGTGACCATCAAGGGGACCATCAAGGAAACCCGTCTTGAAGGCTTGGAGATCATCAAGAGGGGCATAACGACGAAGCAGGGAGACATTCAAGAAGAATCTTTCCGGCAGTGCAAAGAAGCACAGCAGAGAAGGATGGAAAAGTGTATAAGACTCAAGAACGTGATTACTTGGAAGGGGAAACCGTGTAATTTGTTTTTTGGAATTTAAATGAATTGTTTGTGATGCCAGTCTCGTTACTTTTCTGACAGACCGTAGTATATTGTAACTATGTAAAAAAAAAAATCGTCAGAGCAGTTTCCATAAAAATACTTGTAGAAAAGACAGAGGGAAGCCACATCATATTGGTGATAAAGTGACTGGAGGTGGGCTGCCAAGTCATGATCGATTGTATTGCAAATCTTCCTTTAGATTTTGTCAAAACATATAATCTAACATCTACACCTCCTAACACACTAACTCGCACCCATTTTCTCAAACACTCTTCCAATGTACCTCCTTACTCGTCTATCACCCTTCTTCTGACATTTGCTATATCTAATCGCTCTCTCAGCACCTTACCCTATGTAACCCCCTGCGCTACAATGGCAGTGGAATGCCTTGCTTGGGGTGAAATGATTAAAAGAAAAATCAAACACTGGAGTATATAATTCTAATCGTAGCTTTTCGTAACCATTGCATTTTTTCACATGCGGGGTTTGTGGTAGGATAAACCAAGACAATGGTTTATCCTACCACAAACCATTTACAACTGCCGGTTGTAAATGGTTTTGGCTCACAAAAACATTTACAACCGGCAGTTCCTGAGTGAGAAGAAAATCATTATACTTAAAAAAACCTTCCTATTCATTGATCTTGCTCCGTGGGTCTTTTTATTTTCGCCCAAATCAAAGGAGGTCATCAAGAGACCCATTTTGAAGGTGGGGAGGCCATCAAGAAGGACGTAACAACGGAGCTGATAGACATTCAAGAAAAATCCTTCCGGCAGTGTATAGAAGCCCGGCAGAGACGGATGGAAAAATGAATTAGACTCGAGGATGGATTACTTTGAAGGGGAAACCGTATAGTTTGTTGTTTGGAATTGAAATAAATCCTTTATGACACCAGTCCCGTTACTTTACTAACAGACTCTCCGATATTTGTAATTATTTTCTTCAAAAGTTCGTAATTTCTTTTACTGAAAATAATACTTTAATGACATTTTTAATCTCTAATGTTATAATTTATAATAATCAAAAACTATAAAATTGTAAATTATATTTCATAATTATAGAATAGGTTTATAGATGAAAAATATTTTGAAATTTAGAAACAGAAAAAAGTGAGGATTAAAATGTAAAAGGAAGAATTCTTTGAAAACAGGATGGACCGGGACGACACGAAAAATTATGACAAAATAAAAAAAACAACAAAATCAAAAGGAAGAAAAGACATTTAAACACCGACTGCCCCCTGTTTTTTTTTTCTCTAACTAACCCCCTGCACACTAGTGACGGTCCCGCTTTACTTAGGTTGAAATGGGTAAAATAATAAATGAGAAAAAGAAAATCATGATGGACATTAAATTCGTTGAGGCCATCAAAAAGTCGCTAACGAGGAACCTGTAACCTTTCTGAAGATGGCTCATATTGGTTAAACAATATATTTCAGTATGCTACACAGTCTTCCCTTCAAGGTAACTCGCTCCGTGTTTCTATCCTGCTATGTTACGATTTTATGCTCTAGAAGAAGGATTCTTTTTTTCGCCTTCTGGTCTTTATGAATATTGTAAACACATCCCTTGGGGTCAAATTTCGTTTTAAGTCCCGTTGCTATTCCTCTTCAAATTTATCCAAAGTAGCATTCCATAAAAATAATGAAGGAATTTGTAAGTAATTATTGAGTGATCAGTTTATTACTTAATAACAATAAGAAATTGATCCCTTATTTTATGTACAATAGAATTATATTAATACGGGCTAACAGATTCCATAAAAATAATGAAGGAATATGTAAGTCATTATTGAGTGATCAGTTTATTACTTAATAACAGCGAAATTGATCCCTTATTTTATGTCTAATAGAATTATATTAATACGAGCTAACAGATTCCATAAAAATAATGAAGGAATATATTAATTATTGAGTGATCAGTTTATTACTTAATAATAATAAAAAATTGATCACTTATTTTATGTACAATAGAATTATATTAATACGGGCTAACAGATTCCATAAAAATAATGAAGGAATATGTAAGTAATTATTGAGTGATCAGTTTACTTAATAACATAGGAAATTGATCCCTTATTTTATGTACAATAGAATTATATTAATACGGGCTAACAGATTCCATAAAAATAATGAAGGAATATGTAGTAATTGTGAGTGATCTGTTTATTACTTAATAACAATAAGAAATTGATCCCTTATTTTATGTTCAATAGAATTATATTAATACGGGCTAACAGATTCATAAAAATAATGAAGGAATATGTAAGTAATTATTAATTGATATCAGTTTATTACTTAATAACAATAGGAAATTGATCCTTATTTTTATGTACAATAGAATTATATTAATACGGGCTAACAGATTCAGCAAAATAATGAAGGAATATGTAAGTAATTATTGAGTGATCAGTTTATTACTTAATAACAATAAGAATTGATCCCTTATTTTATGTACAATAGAATTCATATTAATACGGGCTAACAGCGTTCCATAAAAATAATGAAGGAATATGTAAGTAATTATTGATGATAAGTTTATTACTTAATAGCAATAGGAAATTGATCCTTATTTTATGTACAATAGAATTATATTAATACGGGCTAACAGATTCCATAAAAATAATGAAGGAATATGTAAGTAATTATTGAGTGATCAGTTTATTACTTAATAACAATAAGAAATTGATCCCTTATTTTATGTACAATAGGAGTATATTATACGGGCTAACAGATTCCATAAAAATAATGAAGGAATATGTAAGTAATTATTAATTGATCAGTTTATTACTTAATAACAATAGGAAATTGATCCCTTATTTTATGTACAATAGAATTATATTAATACGAGGCTAACAGATTCCATAAAAATAATGAAGGAATATGTAAGTCATTGTCAAGTGATCAGTTTATTACTTAATAACAATAAGAAATTGATCCTTTCTTCAATAGAATTATATTAATACGGGCTAACAGATTCCATAAAAATAATGAAAGGAATAATGTAAATTAATTATTGAGTGATCAGTTTATTACTTAATAACAATAGGAAATTGATCCCTTATTTTATGTACAATAGAATTATATTAATACGGGCTAACAGATTCCATAAAAATAATGAAGGAATATGTAGAAGTAATTATTAGTGATCAGTTTCTTACTTAATAATAACAATGAGAGGTAGTCCTTATTTTTTATGTACAATAAAATTATATTAATACAGTACTAACAGATTCCATAAAAATAATGAAGGAATATGTAAGTCATTATTAGTGATCAGTTTATTACTTAATAACAATGAAAATTGATCCCTTATTTTATGTACAATAGAATTATATTAATACGGGCTAACAGATTCCATAAAAATAATGAAGGAATATGTAAGTCATTATTAATTGATCAGTTTATTACTTAATAACAATAAAGAATTGATCCCTTATTTCATGTACAATAGAATTATATTAGCAGACTAGATTCCATAAAAACAATGAAGGAATATGTAAGTCATTATTGAGTGATCAGTTTATTACTTAATAACAATAAGAAATTGATCCCTTATTTTATGTACAATAGAATTATATTAATACGGGCTAACAGATTCCATAAAATAATGAAGAATGTAAGTCATTATTAGTGATCAGTTTATTACTTAATAACAATAAGAAATTGATCCTTATTTTATGTACAATAGAATTATATTAATACGAATAACAGATTCCATAAAATAATGAAGGAATATGTAAGTCATTATTGAGTGATCAGTTTATTACTTAATAACAATAAAGAATTGAT
Organism: Ascarosepion bandense; assembly: GCA_037127315.1. Lineage (NCBI taxonomy): Eukaryota > Metazoa > Mollusca > Cephalopoda > Sepiida > Sepiidae > Ascarosepion > Ascarosepion bandense. Next base: position 440,370 of record JBBBDQ010000782.1, on the reverse strand, counting down.
CATATTTTATGTACAATAGAATTATATTAATACGAACTGTAACAGATTCCATAAATAATGAAGGAATATGTAAGTCATTATTGAGTGATCAGTTTATTACTTAATAACAATAAGAAATTGATCCCTTATTTTATGTACAATAGAATTATATTAATACGGGCTAACAGATTCCATAAAAATAATGAAGATATGTAAGTCATTATTGAGTGATCAGTTTATTATATGTAATAAGAAATTGATCCCTTATTTTACATGTACAATAGAATTATATTAATGCAGATAACAGATTCCATAAAAATAATGAAGGAATATGTAAGTCATTATTGAGTGATCAGTTTATTACTTAATAACAATAAAAAATTGATCCCTTATTTCATGTACAATAGAATTATATTAATACGGGCTAACAGATTCCATAAAAATAATGAAGGAATATGTAAGTCATTGTAGTGATCAGTTTATTACTTAATAACAATAAGAAATTGATCCCTTATTTTATGTACAATAGAATTATATTAATACGGGCTAACAGATTCCATAAAAATAATGAAGGAATATGTAAGTCATTATTGAGTGATCAGTTTATTACTTAATAACAATAAGAAATTGATCCCTTATTTCATGTACAATAGAATTATATTAATACGGGCTAACAGATTCCATAAAAATAATGAAGGAATATGTAAGTAATTGTGAGTGATCAGTTTATTACTTAATAACAATGATCCCTTATTTTATGTACAATAGAATTATATTAATACAGCTAACAGATTCCATAAAAATAATGAAAAGGAATATGTAAGTAATTATTGAGTGATCAGTTTATTACTTAATAGCAATAAGAAATTGATCCCTTATTTCATGTACAATAGAATTATATTAATACGGGCCTAGCAAGATTCCATAAAAATAATGAAGGAATATGTAAGTCATTATTGAGTGATCAGTTTATTGCCAATAATAATAAGAAATTGATCCACTTATTTTATGTACAATAGAATTATATTAATACAGGCTAACAGATTCCATAAATAATGAAGGAATATGTTATTAGTGATCAGTTTATTACTTAACAATAGGAAATTGATCCCTTATTTATGTACAATAGAATTATATTAATACGGGCTAACAGATTCCATAAAAATAATGAAGGAATAGTAATTATTGAGTGATCAGTTTATTACTTAATAACAATAAAGAATTGATCCATATTTTATGTACAATAGAATTATATTAATACAGGCTAACAGATTCAACAAAATAATACAGAAGGAATATGTAAGTCATTATTGAGTGATCAGTTTATTACTTAATAACAATAAGAAATTGATCCCATGGCCCATGTACAATAGAATTATATTAATACGGGCTAACAGATTCCATAAAAAGAATGAAAGAATATGTAAGTCATTATTGAGTGATCAGTTTGTTACTTAATAACAATAAAAATCCGATCCCTCACCATTTATAAAAAAAATAGTTTTAAATCTTGACTGTATGGGTAAAATACGATTAAAATGATTATAATTAGGGGGATCGCTATTTTTTCTTACGTAATAAACTGATCACCCAACCCTAAAATTATGACAGATTAAAAATATTGTTTAATGGCTCACATTATATAATTGTAAAGAAACGAGAAAATATATATTCGGCTATATTTCAAGACGTCGGTAAATTAATCCTTTAAAAACTGAAAGTAATTTTTTTTTAATCATTTCACCCCGAGCAAGGCGGAAACGCCACTGATGTGCAGGGGGCTACATAAATGTAAAAAGATTAATTAGAAATGAGTGAGGAGTACAAACTAGTTAGAAAGGAACAATAGAAAGCTGAGAAAGCAAGTGCGATGACAGATACATAGGTGGAGAGAAAGGGAAGGTTATACAGGGGAGGGGAGAGAGCTAGAGTCCAGTGGTTAGTAGATGAGTATTGACTTTGCATTTAAATTTCTGGAGGTTGTAGCCGTCAGGAAAGCAAGAATATGGGAGCGAGTTCCACAGGCGGGAAGTGCGAGTGAAGAAGCTGCAGGAGTAGAATTGTCGTCTGCATTTGGCTAACCTGACTGTGAATGGGTGGGACCCAGTTGCCAGTCTGGTTGCACGGGTAAACACCTGTTGAGGAGGCATCAGTGACTTAAGTTCGTCTGAGCAGAAGCCATGAAAGTATTTATAGAACAGACAAAGGGAGGCCATATTTCGACGATGGGGAAGTGGCTGCAGTCGAGCCGCCAGATCAGTACCTATCACATTACAGACTCTCCTTTGGAGCCTGTCAAGAACACTGAGGAGAACGGCAATTGATTTAAAAGTCGTTTTCCAAATTTGTTGAGAATTCGATACATACAAGGGTTCATTGTTCATAAAAAAAATAAAAACAGGAAGTGGGTTTCTGTTTGTGGGCACTGCACATATCGAACACAGTGGTGTCGACTTGAGTCAGAACGCTTACACATAAACAAAAGAAACGGGCAACTCGACCAACACACAGGCAAACCCGCAAGTTGCGAACAGAAAGCAACGCAAACCGACATTCGAATAAGCAACAGATACAATCTATCGCCTAATCTCAGTTTTATACACAGATAATCTAGGTTTATCGTTCAATGTATAGAGTGTCAAAAATATAAGTTTATATTTCTATATATACTTGTTGTTCGTGTTTATCGTTATTTGACAAACCATCATCGTTGTTGCTATCCAGAAGAAGCATTGTACTACACACTAATGACCCTCATAAGTGTAGCCGCAAAATAATGTCACAAAAATGCCAAAAAGCACGAGACACCTCTTCTTCTTCTATGTGCATTGTCATTTTAGAACGTAGGTGATCATGGCTTTCCACGTCTTCCTAGCCATGGTAGCTCTTAGCACGCTGTCTCCTGTTACACCACACAACCCTCATTCTGTCATCCACCTACTCAGGCCCTTCAAATATGTTATCTGCTGCTTTCCTCTTTCTTTCTTTCTTTCTTTCTTTCTTTCTTTCTTTCTTTCCCTCTATCTGAGCTGTGAGTATCAGATTCTCCAAGCCCACCTTTTTCCTTTATCTGTCCCTTACTGATACTCGGTAATAATTTCATTTTCGTTTCCATCCTTTCCATAACCTCATCATTTATCACATGCTCGATCCATGATATCCGCAGCATCCTTCTGTAGAACCACATTTCAATTGCTTCAAGTTTTCCTTCATCATTGATGATCTTGTCCAGCATTCAATGTCATATTGAAGAACTAACTATTATTTCCAATTTTGGATCAAAGTGGGTAAGAAAATCCGAGATCTGCAGATATGACTCAGTTAGGTCAATTTTTGAGAATACCCTACCACTGTTTAATTTGGTAAATACTTCCTCAGGGCTTGGTAGAGGATAGTGGTAGTCTTCAAGTGACGCATTCAGACCGGTTGAGAAATTAGCGCATGCGCGGATCTCCTTAGATTTCTTCTTGACATGGACGGTGGGGGCGGCCCACTGACTATATTTTGTTTTTGACAAAATACCGATACTCTCGATTCTTCCTTATTAATTTTCTTTAGAGACACGAACGTAACGTTGCGTTTTCTCTTAAAAACCGGTTGAATATTTGGTTTCAACTCAAGTTTAGCGGCCATTTTAGTGCATTTTCTTAGACCAGATGCGAACACCTCTGTAAAATCTCTTTTTAGGTTGGATTTCTTTTTTTCCGTCTCAGATGACAGTGATTCTACTTTTTTTACAGAAGGTAGACATTGGTAGGTCCCACAAGTAAAATTCATGTTTCCAGTTAGTACCGAACAGGTTTTCTGTGTTCTTTAACACGTAAACTTTTATTCTTTTCCTAGTACCAAGTAGTGTGATATTAGTGACAAATCCTCCTTGGAAATTTATTTTTGTGCCATTAATGACTCTGGCTATTTGGTGTGATTTTAACATAGTGGGTCTATTTAGTCTTTTCTACGTATGTACATTAATGATTGACAAGTCTGCGCCTGAATCGAGTTGCAACTTAATCTCTTTAATTACAACATATTTTCGTAGGCTTTCTTCTTTATATTCCAAGGTTCGTGTTTGACGTACACGACTTTTATTTTTATTTTTATTTCTACAGTGGGAACTTTTGTGTGCTATTTTTTTACATATCAAACATTTTTTTGGATAGATATGGACAGTCTTTAACCCAATGTAATCCTCCACATCGATTACACGGGCCAGGTAGATTTTTTCTTTTTATGACTCCTACTTTAGAAGCATGAGGATTCGAGTAATTATTGTTTCTTCTGTACTCGGTTTTGTTCATCGAGTAAGTTTTCGGTTGTCTGGATAATTTCTTTACGTGAGTGATACCAGTTCCAATGTCTTTTGAATCCTTTTTTATACTCTCTACTCGTTGACAATCTTCTGTCAGCATTTGTAATGTCAGGTTAGGTTCATGCTCCAGCTTAGTTAGTACACGACGTCCAATTTCCGAGTCTCTACTTGACGTAAGCTGCTGTGCAAAAATTAGACATCTGAAATTGTCTGCATTAAGTTCTGATAACCGGAATTCATCGCAGTCTTTATTAACTACGGATGCGTAAGTAGAGAAGTCTTTCACGTCATTTTTTACAAGGTTTACTCATTTCCACCTTTTGTGAAATTGGGAAGTTTTTTGACTAAAATGTTTGGTAAGGAGTTTCACCGTGTTGGTAAAAGTTAGTTCAGAAGTTTTCCTCGGGAGGATAAAATCCACAAACTTATCATGTTCTACGATATCTAATTTACGTAGTAACAAACAAACTTTCTTCTGATCAGTCCAGTTTTTACAATCAATACTGAAGAAATCCTCATACCTTCTACAGTAAGCAGCAAACGTTTTGTCCTCATCTGGCGCGTAACAGAAATTGTCTATTGCATTCCAAATAGAATCTTGCGAGAATGCGGTATTATTTTCTGTGTTTGAATTGTTTGCTAAGACTTCGAGAGTAGTTCTTCAATTCATTGCTGTCTTTCGATGTTTTTTTTTTGCTGTTCGATTTGAAGCTTTAAAAATTGAGTAAATGTTTTCTTTAACTCTTCCATTTTCTATTTTACACAGAACAAAAAGTATTTATGAGTATTTGGTTGAACTAGGTTTCAATGATGTACGACAAAAAGTCTTGGTTTTTAATTTATTTTTTTTTTGATTGAACAACTGAGTGGGGCGGAACAGTAATTAGTTTTCCTTTTGTCAAGCTTTAGAGTCGTCATTTTGTAACGACTGGCTTACACTTAAAAAAAAAAAAGAAATTGAGATATCTTTTCCCTTAATATATTCATTTGAATAATAAAGGAAAAACGTCGTACTTACAGTTTCCTTTAGCCACTTTTTCCTGTAATCCCATGAACAATACAAAGCGATAAACACTCTTGGG
>JBBBDQ010000782.1:405000-422500 GCA_037127315.1 Ascarosepion bandense | reverse complement strand
TCATGGTACCTAAATTTTATCTATCTATCTATCTATCTATCTATCTACTAAAGCATATTTATATCTGTATATCTATCTATCGGAGATAATTTAGATCTATCTATCTATCTATCTATCTATCTATCTATCTATCTATCTATCTATCTATCTATCTAATATTTAGTCCTATCTATCTATCTATCTATCTATCTATCTATCTATCTATCTATCTGTCTATCTATCTATCTATTGAAGTCTGTTTATATCAATATATCTGTCTATCGTAGAGTATATCTATCTATCTATCTATCTATCTATCTATCTATTCAATTAAAATATACCATTTAGTATAAAAATGCGCCAAACTATGGCACACTTACAGTGATTTACTAAAGATGACTTATTGTGGCATGCGGAATTTAGGAGCATCTAATGATTATCAAACACACTACTTAGTCGTAACTGATCTCACGTGACAAGTTTGTTAACCATTACATCACTTTAAAGTGCCCAAAGGCAAACTTTATATGGCGTCGCATGTAACTGCAATCCTTGAACAGGTGGTTGTTGTTCCAAGAAAGCGGCGTTCAAGCACTCCTTGGTATTTTGAAACATCTGGTCGATTTTCACCTGTACAATTTAAATGAAGAAGGCTTATGGAAAATGGAATTGAAAAAGACACATGTTCAGAATAAAAAAAGGGAAAGATACAATTTCTAGGACCCATAACGAGGAAAGAGTGCTTGGAGAATTTGATACTTTCAGGATCACTTGCTGATCATTTTTGAATGGATGGCAGGATAGGGTGAGAGGCAAAAGGATAAACATTGCTAGGAGCTACAAAGGATAGGAAGAGGTGGAGAGTCATTGTCATCCATATTCCGAAGGGATTTGACATATACAAGAAGTAACCTTTCTACTTTCATTATTTTTCTTTACATTGCAATTATTTCTTACAGATGCATTTTGATATATTTTCTTGTCAGTTAATTAAAGACTATGATTGTGCTTTATAATATTCTTTGGTTATTACAGATTTTACTAGTACCTAAAATTAGCAGTACTGATGGCGAACAGTAAATTGATAATGAATTCTTTAAGTTTTCTATAACGTTAAAAATAAAATATTTCATGTTTATAGTCATCCGCAGACAGATGTGTTTCGCTGTATCACAGCTCATCAGTATGATTAGACATCCGATTGCTTTTAGCCAGGATTGAAACTCAATCGAATTGACGATTCTACCTCTGAGCTGGAGCATTTGGTACTGAACCATTAAGAAGTATCAGTCTTCTTGTATGTTAATGAATTCTGGACAATCTCCTCAAAGATGAAGAGTAAACAGGATGCAACAAAGATGTGTCTCTACAGAAGAATGATGAGAATATTATGTCTTAATGGAAACAAAAAAAAACACTTATATTCAGGATTCGAATTCCGCTTGAATTCCTTGCATTCACTTTCGCACAAATACCGTTATGAAAGCTATTAATCAGCCTCTTTCTTTCATTTATGGGTTAAAATAACAGGATAGATTGGGTTCTATAGCGTTGGTTGGCAACCAGTCTACCGCAGAAAGTAATAACAACCTACTGTGAGATAATTTTCTGCTCACTCAGTCATGTTTCGAAAGAGACATGATCGCCAAAGTATGTATCATGTATGGCACTTAACTTCAGGATAAGAAAGAGAAATCTAAAATTTCGAAGACACTTTATGAGAAAAGAGGGCTTGGAGAATTCGATACTCACAGAGCGACTTGATGAGCTTTTATGAATGGATGAAGTGAGAGGCAAAAGGAAAATCATTGTGTGGGGAGGTCGTTGTCCCCCATGTTCTGAAGGGAGATACAATATATAAGAAGATGTAACCTTACTATTTTCCTTATTTTTGTTTACATCATAATCATTTATTACAGATGCATTTTGATATATTTTCATGTCACTTGATTAGAGACTATGATTGAATTTTATACTAACATCAGTTTTGTTTAGTTTTGTAAATAATATTTTAAAATCATCTATTGAACAGGTGAAGAGGCTCATCCCTTGTTCCCTGTTTAGGATGTGGTTTCCGGCTTTCTCTTTTCCAATCTTTTCACTCCTTTCTTTTTGTATTTTTTTCAATTGGAGTAGATAGACTAAACTATCACCCGGTTCACACTCCACCCACGTCTGTTGAACAGATGAAGAGGCTCATCCCTTGTTTCCTGTTTGGGATGCGGTTTCCAGTTTTCTCTTTTCTAATCTTTTCACTTTTTTTTTTTCAATTGGAGTAGATAGACTAAACTATCGCCCGGTTCACACTCCACCCACGTCTATTGAACAGGTGAAGAGGCTCATCCCTTGTTTCCTGTTTAGGATGCGGTTTCTGGTTTTCTCTTTTCCAATCTCTCCACTCTTATGTAGCCCCCTGCACATCAGTGGCGTAACCGCCTTGCTCGGGGTGATATGATTAAAAAAAAAAAACATCTAAGAACATTGGGAATTTTATTTTCATATCAACCCAGCCCCGACAAAAATTGTACATAATGGGTTTAGGTAGAATATCCTAGAGCGAATGTGGCATTGTGGTGTTTGTGTAAGATAGTGTTGTACGGCTGAAACGTTTTGGTGAAAGAGACATTAAACGAAGGATTGGATCAGTGATTGAGGCTAGTTAAGTTAATGATAGGACAAATGATGACCATCCCCACTACCAATCTCCATTTTCAGGCCTTGTGTCACATTTATACTTACGTATAAGAACTAATTGATTGAGTTTTATATTATTCTTTAGTTATTACAGATTTTACTACTGCCTAAAATTGGCAGAACTGATGGCGAACATTAAATTGATTGCACCGGTCGACATTTTCTTTTTCCTGAAATGTTGTTGGAAAATAGTCACATGTTTGTGGCTAATTTTTTTACGCTGATTCTGAGTCCTTTTTGTCCCATCTCATCAGATTTTCTCTGTACATATGCGTTTTTGCTCAAAATAGGCCAAAATGTCTAATTTCACTGTGGAGTGCCAGGATATAATAATATAAATAAAACACTTGAAACGTTTTATTTTAGGTTTAAGTAACTTCCAGTGGATATCGGCTCGGAACGAGAAAATCGGCGAGCCCAGTTCGAATTCCAGCTGAATTCATTGCATTCACTTACGCGCAAATACCCTTGAGAAAGGTATTAATCTGTCTCTTCCCTTCAGTTATGGATTAAATAACAGGACAGATTCGGTTCTATAGCCTTGGTCGGCAACCAGTCTACCGCAGGAAGCAATGGCAACCTACTGCGGGATGATTTTCTGCCCAGTCAGTCATGTCTCTTTGGAGACATGATCGCCCAAGCGTGTATCACGTATGGCACTTAACTGACTGATCATACAAGAAAAAAACCTCCTAAGTGTATTTTCAGCAGTTTTTGTCTATTTTAAGATTTTTTGTGGATTTATTACCTGACGTTAAGGACCCCAATTTTCTGATCTAATATATATGGTGATTCGTAATTTTGGTATAGAATTGAAAAACTTCCTATTTTCTAACTACTTGATTGGCCATTCAGATCAGTGTTAGTTAAGATTAATTTTCTTTTAATCATTTCACCCAAGCAAGGCATTCTACTGCCCCTATTGCGCAGGGGGTTACATAGAGGAAGGTGAAAAAATGTCAGAAGTAGGGTGATAGACGGATAAGGATACTGAGGCTGAGGGTTGGGCAGATGGGAAGAGTGTTTGAGAGAATGGATGCGAGTTAGAGTGTTAGGAGGTGTCTATTGACCTTACATTTAAACTCCTGGAGATTGAAGTTGTCGGGGAAGCAATCATGTAGAAGGGAATTCCACAATCGGGAAGTGCGAGAAAAGAAGCTATTGGAGTAGAAATTGCGGTTACATTTCATCGGTTTCACTGTAAAAGGGTGAGACCAAGTTGCTAATCTAGTATCTCGTGCAAATTCGTACCTAGAGGGAACCAGTGATCTAAGTTCATCGGAGCAGAAGCCGTGAAAGTAAAAAACCTAAGAGAAAATAAAACTTAACTCTAAAACACTAACCATGCTTATATAGTCAGTTAAGTGACATATATGATACACGATTTGGGTAATCATGTCTCGAAAGAGACATGACTGACTGGGCAGAAGATTATCCCGCAGTAGGTTGCCTTTGCTTTCTGCGGTAGACTGGTTGCCAGCCAAGGCTATAGAACCCAATCTGTCCTATTATTTAACCCATAACTGGAAGGAAGAGAGGGATTAATATATGGACTATATAGTCAGTCAGTTGAGTGCCATACGTGATATCTCGCAGTAGATTGCCATTACTTTCTGCGGTAGACTGGTTGCCGACCAAGGTTATAGAACCCAATCCGTCCTATTATTTGACCCATAACTGGAGGGAAGAGACGGATTAATACCTTTCCGAAGGGTATTTGTGCGTAAGTGAATGCAAGAAATTCAACAAGGGGCCGGGGATATTTACTCTTCTACCCCCACTAAAGAGAGATGTGACACAAGGTCTTTTTTTAATGTGGGGAACCTGAGCGCGTACGCCCAGGTACTGGTCAAAACATTACCTATCCACCACGGTGGATAGGTTCAAAACCAGTCTAAACTGCTCTTAAACTGGTCTTATTTGGTTTTAATTTGATCATTTTAGACCTCAGCCCGGAGGACTATATTGTACCTAGCCCAAATTTTCCTATTTTTAATTACCATTTTCAGTACCAGATTTTCTTAATAGAAACTGAAAATATATTATTTAATATGTTTTAAGTTCCTATTAATTTTAAATCGAAGTTTGAAGTGCCATTATTTCAAATAATGATTTTTAATATTTTTTTATATTTTCAAAATCGGATATGATCATCTATGGTTAGTAGTGGTGTAACTTTAGTTGATGGTTAGTGTTCAAGGGTTAATCAGACATATCCGTCAACAATTTATGAAATAAATGTAAACGAAATAAAGATACAAAATTTGGGTATATAAGAATCTATGACATGCAAAGTTTTTCATTTTTGTTCATTCAAAGGGATTATTGACAAACGAAAAAACGCAGCCATGGGCATCTAGTGATAGACATCTGTAGAGAGCCATCTTCTTTCATATTCTGAAATCACACGGCACCTAGAAGAAAAAGAAAAAGGTTTGTGAGGAAGATGACGAGGAAAAGGAAATGCGCAACCATCTTCATTTCCAGGACGACAATGTCTATTACCAGGATGCAGAGAGCAAAATTAACTCTGTGACTATGCGGGGAAATTGGAAACGGTAAGATATGGCACTCGATAATCACGAACTCTAGCAGCACCTGTTGAGCCTATTGTCTTCTTTTTCTATGTGCCATGTCCTTTTAGGACATAGGCGATTATAGCCTTCCACGTCTTCCGATCCATAGTGGCTCTTAGCACGCTTTTTTCGGTTACCCCACCCAATCCCCGCTCTGCAATCCACCTGCTCAGGCCCGTTGTGTATGTTACACGCTGCTTTTCCCTGTCTCTCTTTCCGTCTATCTGGCCTGTGAGTATCAGATTCTCCAATCCCTTCTTCCTCATTACATGCCCGAAGAACTTCAGCTGTCTCTTCCTGATGCTCGGTATTAATTTCCTTTTCGTTTCTATCCCTTCCAAAACTTCATCATTGCACACGTGCTCGATCCCTGCTATGCGCAGCATCCTTCTGTAGAACCACATTTCAGTTACTTCAAGTTCTTCTTTCATCTTTGATGATATTTTCCAGCATTCACTGCTATATTGAAGAACTGATATTACATAGCATTCTAGTTTTCTCTTTTTTGTTTCTCGTGAAGTTTTCTAAAAAAGCCAGTTTAAAAGAAGGCGGCTAGCTCTGATTGTCTATCTTTGACGGTGATAAACCACTTAGACAGAATGCTTGTATTTTCAATGTGAAATTTGTCATGGTGCCCTATTCTATAGAAGAGGGCACCAGAAAAGGCGCTTGTGACAAGGTACAATACGAATAATTTTTGCACTCCCTTACGCCCAACAAACGGGAAAATGTAAGAATGCTGAAAAAACTAAATAAAAAATTAATTAAATTAAATTTTCTGTCATATTCAACAAAAGACACACACACACACGCACACACATAGATAGATAGATAGATAGATAGATAGATAGATAGATAGATAGATAGATAGATGATGTAAAATAATGAAAAATATACAATTTCCCATCCCAGATAGATAGATAGATAGATAGATAGATAGATAGATAGATAGATAGATGAAATAATGAAAAATATACAATTTCCCATCCTACCATAGATAGATAGATAGATAGATAGATAGATAGATAGATAGATAGATAGATAGATAAATGTAAAAATAATGAAAAATATACAATTTCCCATCCCAGATAGATAGATAGATAGATAGATAGATGTGAAAATAATGAAAAATATACAATTTTTCATACCAGATAGATAGATAGATAGATAGATAGATAGATAGATAGATAGATAGGTAGGTAGGTAGGTAGTTAGGTAGGTAGCGGGATCTATTAGTACACGTCAAGTGTTCTTAGTATGGCGTACATCTCATAGTACTACTGCATGAAGGGTACTTCAAATGAAGCTCCCGTATTCCTGTACAATCATTTAAACTTTTGGGATCAGTCACTATAGCATAAGGTAAACCTTCTCTCCGCTAGCAGAAAGATTTTGTAAAGTCTCTGAATATATTAAACGGATATTTTTTAATTGTCCCTCGCTAACTATTTACACGTGAATTCTCCTCCCCTCGTTATAAGTACATATATTAATATGTATATTTATTTTATCGTGTTTCCCTCTTTTCTGCTCTTTATTTTAGTCGTTACTGTTCTTTTCGTTTTTGCAAACGATTTTTCTCCTGATGAGATGTTGAACGAAATGGCTTTAGAGGCTGTTAAGAAATTCCTTGTTTTTAGAATTGTATATAAATTTTGTACTTCCAAACATTTGTTTATATCTATCTATCTATCTATCTATCTATCTATCTATCTATCTATCTATCTATGTCATTCTGTTCATTATCTATCTATCTATCTATCTATCTATCTATCTATCTATCTATCTATCTATCTATGTCATTCTGTTCATTATCTATTTATCGAGCTATCAATCTGTCTATGTCATTCTGTTCATTATCTATCTATCTATCTATCTATCTATCTATCTATCTATCTATCTCGCTAACTATATTCATATCTATCTATCTATCTATCTATCTATCTATCTATCTATCTATCTATCGTCATCCGCAAACAGATCTGTTTCGCTGTATCACAGCTCATCAGTACGGTTAGACAGCCGATTGTTTTTTACTTAGGATTGAAACCCGACCGAATTGGCCTCTGATTTACGGGCGCTCGGTAAAAGGGTGCAGACATTTTATCGTGTATATTATCATTATACACACCCAACAGCTGAGAATGTTCTAATTCATTGCTGAATGAACGATGCGTAGATGCCAGAGTAGCTACTGTTTTTCAAAGTCTACCATTCTTCCAGAGTTCTCCGTCAGGGTGTGAGAGCGTAAATATATATAAAAATTATTAGAAGTACAAAACTATATTAAAGCCAGAATTAAATGAAATTTAATACTTACAATCATTGTGGAAGAAAACAAGATGAACAATAAAAAAAAACGAAAGAAGAAGGACCGACCAGCTTCAATCCCTACCGAAAAAATTATTTTCCTCTTTTATTCCTTTTCCTGCGAACATTAAACACTGATAATATGAAGTCCAAGGAGACAATCTCTCTGTTTACTGAGATACAGCCTCCTGAACCAAATATACAGTAACTCGAATGCCTGCAAAACGAGTGCGAACGTGACAGAACAGAAAGCCGGTCTGCACTAAACTCAGTCATACAAACTCTGCTATTTATTAAATGTTGACTAAAAGCTGACCCAGATGTATTCACTGACTGAAACGGGCATCCGGATTAAGAATTTTAGATGGGACATGCTGCTTAATCTTACAGTCTAAGCGCTGCGAAGTCCTTCCTATGTAGTTGATACCGCAACAACATTTAAACATATAAATCACAGATAAAATATGATGAGGAGAAAGGAGATCCTTACGCATAGAAGGAAAACGGAATGAGTACCAAAATGGTTTCTAATTTGGGCAGAGAAATAAGAAGAGCGAATGGCAGAAGAAATTCGCCGAGTTATAAACTCACCCCACAAACCAATTTCAGGAATCAGTAAGTATACAGGACATTTCTCCACTGGAAGTAGCTTATCCTTCGGGAAATTATATATATATATATATATATAAACATATACTGTTACATATATGAGATAATGAAGGTGACGTCATAGAACCGCATAACAAATGTGCGAACTGCGTTTGCTATTTTTGGTAACTGTTGCCGTTGCTTAGCGGAGTTTTCTGTCAACACAAAATAAAATCGTCCCTGATGGTGGATGTTTTTGTGCTAACGTCCTTGTAACCTCTCTGAAGATTGCTCATGTGAGCAGAAAGCTTAGAACCAATTAAAAAGTTATCCGAATGTTGGAGAATTTTTGTCTTTATTTTCAACTGAAATTAAAGCCAAAATACGACGTTTACAACGGCTCATGATTAAACATAATAGACATTCATTGTCTCTTATATTTAACAGTATATGTGTAGAAAACTATCTGCTGCCTCGATACACTATATATATATATATATATATATATATGTGTGTGTGTGTGTGTGTGTGTGTGTGTGTGTGTGTGTGTGTGTGTGTGTGTGTGTGTGTGAGTAGCATCTATTTATATAAATGTATAAAAATATCGAACCGCAGGAGCACAAGCTTGAGATAATGTCCTTATGTACAATAGACCCAAAGGAAACAGGATTCATTTTAGGAGTCACAGAACTTAGTAATCCGTGTAGATTTCAAAAATAAAAGCTTCATTTATTTCAATGTATTTATAGCGAATTTTTCTTTTTTTATTATCTTTTTCTCTTTGCAACTGCCTGTGCGTACCTATGTGAGGTTCACCCTGTATAATGCCCAGGGTCACTTGAGTTGCATGATTTACATTATGTTCACAGGTGATTTATAAGGATAGGACGGGAATGTAACAGATAACTCTAGACTTGAATAGGTTCCTTCCTATCTATCTATCTATCTATCTATCTATCTATCTATCTCTCTATCTATCTATCTATCTATCTATCTATCTATCTATCTATTTCTTCCATTTATCTATCTATCTATCTATCTATCTATCTATCTATCTATCTCCGTTTGTTCATTATCTATCTATCTATCTATCTATCTATCTATCTATCTATCTATCTATCTATCTATCTCCGTTTGTTCATTATCTATCTATCTATCTATCTATCTATCTATCTATCTATCTCCGTTTGTTCATTATCTATCTATCTATCTATCTATCTATCTATCTATCTATCTCCGTTTGTTCATTATCTATCTATCTATCTATCTATCTATCTATCTCCGTTTGTTCATTATCTATCTATCTATCTATCTATCTATCTCCGTTTGTTCATTATCTATCTATCTATCTATCTATCTATCTATCTATCTATCTATCTCCGTTTGTTCATTATCTATCTATCTATCTATCTATCTATCTGTTTGTTCATTATCTATCTATCTATCTATCTATCTCCGTTTGTTCATTATCTATCTATCTATCTATCTATCTCCGTTTGTTCATTATCTATCTATCTATCTATCTATCTATCTATCTATCTGTTGTGTCGTCGAGGTGAATGATATACAGAGAATATTGAGTGCTTAATATATTTATTCAGTACAGTATCTGGTGCTAAAAGATATATACATTAGCGGCCATAATATGAAGAACGGAAATAACAAAGACATAAATATGAGTATTACTTAAAAAAAAATAATGCATAATTAGCAATAAAATTTTTACGGAATAGAGATAAAGTTGCAATACATAAATATTATGCAAAGAATACAGAACAATAAACAACACAATTAACAAACATTTAACAACACAAAACTTACTAGCAAAATGAGAAGAGGCTCTAAATAGTGAATAGCCGACGAAGTGAACCAGTCCGAATAATAATCTGTTTGTCGCAACTTATTAAAAACGACCCTTTAAATTCATCCTTGTAGAATTTTTCAGGTACTGAGCCAGTCCATTTTTTAGAGTCCTAAAGTGGCGCTAGCTACTCTACAAGATCTCTTTGAACTTCATTTCCCCTGTACGATATAATTCTGTCTTTTATGGTCTATTTTCATAGTACCTGTTGTCGTTTCGCTTACTTGAGCGATTATGCCGTACTGTTTGAGACGTAGGTACGTTGAACATATCGTAAATCAAAATCAAAGGTTCCTGCATTGATTTGCGTCTACTTTTTTTATTTGAATTAAATTTTTCTTTATCATCCATTTTGGATATTTTATCAAGTACAACAATTTGCCAATTCTTTTCAATGTTTTCTCCTTCCTACGTTATTTTTCCCAATTTATTAGTTCTTAAAAATATTTTTTAGCCGGGGTTGTAGTGTTTATCATTGGTATTTCTTCTTTCACACATTTTCTTTTCTGTAGATCACAGTTTATCGAATACCGAACGAATTTTCCTCGCAAACATGAGATCGGCTGGGGCCATTCCTGAACTTGTATCTACATTTGGTGTCATGCAATATTTGGACAAATTTTGTTGTAATTCTTCGTTCACGGTTCCAATTCTGCTTACCTTCTTAATTGCTCTCTTGAACACATCAATAAATCTTACCACCATTCCGTTTGACTTTGAGTTGTGTGGTTGGGATGTTAGGCGTGCGATTGTTTATATTTGACCAACATTTTCAAAATCTTTTGAAGAAAATTGTGTACCGTTGTCGGACAAGACAGTCTCCGGCACGCAGAGTCTAGCAAATAATTTGGGCAAAAAATCTACTGTGACTCTACTAGTTGGCGTTTTACATTGAAAAAAACTTCTGGTCTCTTTCACCTATAATAAAGTAATAAGTAACATTTATGAGACTTGCATAGTCAATGTCTAGCTTTGACCATGGTTTATCCGTTTTGGGCCAAGAACTGGATTTCATAGGTGCTGCCTTTGATACCAACGCACAGTTTTTCAAGTCATTGCAAGATTTACATTTTCTCTGCCCATGCCATACCAATAGACGTAACTTCTCATGAGAGCTTTCATTCTTGATATTCCAGGATGTGCAATATGAAAATCCCTCAAGATTTTCCTTTTTAAAACTGCTGGTATTACCACACAATCTCCATATAACAATTGGTGCCCCTTAGGTATGAATTTACACGAGCTACTAGATTGGCAACTAGGTCCCTCCCTTTTACAGTGAAACTGATAAAGCGTAACCGCAATTTCTACTCTAACAGCTTCTTTTCACGCACTTTCCACCTCTGAAATTCCATTCCATATACTTGCTTCTCCGACAGCTACAATCTCCAGGAATTTAAATGCAGGGTCAATAGACATCTCCTATCACACTAACTCGCATCCATTCTCACAAGCTCTTTTTGCATCGACACCACTCACATCCTCGGTATCCTCATCCATCTATTACCCTCCTTCTGACATTTCCTATAACTAACCCTCTTTCTCATCAGTTTTCCCTATGTAACCCCTTGCGCAACAGTGGTAGTAGAATACCTTGCTTGGGGTGAGATGATTAAAAAAATATCATTACAAATAGAAAAAAATATTATCCCCTTTATTTTTCTTCTGCTCTATTACCTCATTTTTTTTGTTTGTAATGAATTTATCAAATTTCGCTTGAGACCTTTATTTCTTCCAACATGACTGGTAGTTCTTTTATTGTGTTATACAAAAAGTTTTTTAATATCCATTTCGTAACTCAGTGAAGCAATAACTGTTTCCTCTAATGGTTCTCTTATTTTTGGAATTAATCTAGACAAACCATCAACGTGTGCTATTTTCTTAGATAGTAAAAACTCCATTTTGAAAGAGTAATTTAGCAAAATGGTTTCCCATTTTTGTAGGCGATTAACTAAATGTGTAGCAATTTCTTCTTTTGAGCCGAATATAGACAGCAGTAGGCTGTGGTCAGTTTAGAAGGTGAACTGTCTTCCACCTATATATTTGTAGGATTTATTAACAGTTCAATTTTGAATAATTAATTTCTGTCGGAAGCAAAGTCCTAGAAACGTGATGTACGGCCTCTAACTGACCATCTTTTTTCTTTTTGTAAGAGTACGGCCCCTAAATCCAGATTACTAGCGTCGATTTCAACATAAATCTCCTATTAGACCCGTAGTGTGTGAGAGTTAAGTTAATGCTGTTTTCAAGTTAGCAAAAGCCTTTTCACAATCGACCGACTAGTTCCACTTTACGTCTTCTTTAAAGAGTTTGTTAAGTGGTGCTCTTAATGTATGCATATTTGGAAAATAATTTCTGTAATAATTTGCTAAACCTAAAAATGATTGTAGGGACGTTACATTTGTTGGAGCGGGCATGTTCTTTATTGCGATTGCACGGTTAGGATCAGGCCTTTTACCTTTTTCGTCTATAATCTGTCCCGAATACTTGATCTTTGGTAAGAAAAATTCGCATTTTTTAATACTAAACTTAAATCCAAACTCTTTTATTTTTTGTAAACTTCTTTACATGTCTTCCATGTTCTCGGATTTTACTTTTTATTAATATATCGTCTAGATATACAATTGCAAAATCTAGCCCATTGAGCGTGGTTTTCATCACTTGCTGGAATATTGCTGGAGACACCTTTATTCCCAAAGCTAGTCTCTTAAATTTGTAGAGCCCCTTGTGTGTTGATACTTAGTATTTCAGTACATTTTTAATCGACTGGTATTTACAGATAAGCCTTCGATAAATCCCACTTTGAAAATTTTTAACCTCCATTTAAGCCTTTCGAAAATTTTGTCTGCCAATGGGAGAGGAAAATTAGTTTGTTTCAAACATTCGTTTTGTCCAGTCGAATAATCTGTACAAACCCTTTTTTTTTACATATACAGTCAGGCTTGCCCAGGGACTATAATCGTTTTTTCGAGTACCCTCATGTTTTCCAACCGTTCAAGTTCTTTGTCAATATTCTCCAATGCCACAAAAGGTACTTACCTTTTTAGTCGAAATATTGCGAAATCATTGTCTGTTAATTCAAATTTTGTTTTTATGTTTGAGTAAAATCCATGACCAACTGAAAAAATTTCGTGAAAATTTGATTTAAATTCCCTTTTTAATTTTTTGCTGTTGGATGACGATCCATCAACATTATTACAAAACGTATCTATTGGTACATTGAAAAAGTCGAAAGATCCCATCAAATCTGTTCGAAACAGGTTTTACGATCGATCCATGACTAATGCATTTAATTTTTTCTCTTTACCTGAGAAAAAAAAAATTATTTGTGACAATTTCGCCAAAGAATTTTAATTTTCTACCTGTCACCTCTCTGGCAATTTTTTGAAGTGATACATATTGGTCTGTTGATTCTTTTCCAGATTTCAGTGTTTACTATTTTTAGTCTTCTTCTTCTTCACTGTGCCCTGTCCCTTCAGGACGTTGGCGATCATGGTTCTCCACGTCTCCCTATCCCTGGTGGCTCGTAGTATGTTTGCTTCTGTTACACCTCGCAACCCCCGTTCCGTCATCCACCTGATCAGGCTCTGCAAATATGTTATCCGCTGCCTTCCTCTGTCTCTTTTTCCTTCTATCTGACCAGTCAGTATCAGGTTCTCCAAGCACCCCTTTCTTATTGCATGTCCCAGGAACTTCAGTTGTCTCTTCCTGATGCTCAGTATTAATTTCCTTTTTGTTGCCATTCTTGCCGACACCTCATCGTTGCTTGCATGCTTAGTCCACGATATCCGCAGCATCCTTCTGTAGAACCACATTTCCGCTGCTTCAAGTTTTGTCCTTATTTTTGATGATATTGTCTAGCATTCACTGCCGTATTGAAGAACTGACATCACATAGCAATTTAGCACTCTTTTTAGTATCGTGTCTAATTAAAATGTGATTTTTTTTATTATTTATTCGAAGATTTATATATTTTCTTTTCGCTGTCTCGACTGCATTTTCTTCAATAGTAAAATGGAGAAAATTTTTATTTTTCGTTTTACTTTTGGGTTTTTTCTACAATGAAAAATTTATGTTCTTTGTCCGCACAATTGTAACACTGTTTGTTTTTAAAAGGGAAATTTTTAAATAAATATAATTCACCACAAAAAGAACAAGGGTTAATTTTTAAAAGTTTTTTCCTATCTTGTGGCTTATTCTTGACTGCGTGAATATGCGACACATCTCTTTCTTCAATTTTCGCTGTATCTGTTCTTTAATTTAAAATACGTTGACACTCTTCCGCAAGATTTTGAAGTGACATATTTTGTTCTTATTCTAATTTCATTACCAATCTTGATCTTTGCTGCGGTCAGTTTCTGAACGAAAATTAGGCATTTAAATGAATCTGATGTTATTTCGTTCAATTTAAAGGTTTTACAATCTTTGTATACAATAGTGGAAAAAGTTGTGTTGTCCTCACTTTTTTCTTGTAAGATTCAAACACTGCCAACGTGTATTAAAAGTGAACTCCACTCACCAAATATTTTTGTTAATATTTGTATGGTTTCCAGGAAATGACATTTCTTTAGGATGTCTTGGGAGTATAAAATTAGCGTACTTTTTGTGTTCCACAGCGCTGATTACACCAAGCAATAGTCGCGCCTTTTTTCATCCGACCATGTTGCACAGTCCTTTTTGAGCATTTCTTTGTATCTCCGAAAATATGCCCCGATTGTGACTTTTTTGTCTGGTTTGTATAAAAATTCACCAATTGGGTTGATTACATAATCCTGAGAAAAAATATTAGAGCAGAAATTTGAGAAATTTTCCAGTAAATTTGATTACCTTTTTCTTGTCGTTCTATTTCTTCTCTGAGACTTTCTAAGTCTTCTTTTCGTTCCTGTTTGTGTACAATTTCTTGCTGTTTAAAAAACTTCAGCAAGTAATATTTTAAATCTTCCATTTACTTAAATGAGTAGCACTTGTGAAATTATACTTTCAATGAAAGTTTCTGCGTGTTCGTTCGTTTTTTGTTTATATCGATCACTGGAGTAATTTTTGCTACAGTTGGGTTTTATCGTTTAATCGATTTGTCGTAATTAATAGTTACAAATCTGCCGTTTCAGTTGTGATTTCTCGAATCCGTCGTCACCAATCTGTTGTATCGTCGAGGTGAATGATACACATAGGAGAATAAATACTTAATATATTTATTCCGCACAGTATCCGGTGCTAACTGATAAATACAGAACAATAAGTCACAAACAATTAACAAAACAAAAATTACGCGTAAAAGAGAGGAGGGTCTAAATGGTGAACAGCCGACGAAGTAAATCAGTGCTAATATTAATCTGCTTATATTTATTATTGTAATATTACAATAAATACGGCACAAGGCCGAAGAATGAGTGAACTGAGGGTGGTCTTCACTTTCTGTCCTATACCTAACTAATCAGAATCACTCATTACAATTTGTTCATTCACCTGAAGAAGTCATCTATCACCTCCCAATCCTCTATATATCATAATACCACATATTCACAGGGGAAACTAAAGAAGGGTTAACAGAACCCATTCGATATAAAATATTTTATAAAATATATTTTAAAATATAATGAAAGCGAAAGCGGGTAGGGGATGAATAGCCCAAGAACAAACTCAAATATAACAAAATATCCAAACTAAGATTAAACAAATGTTAGTAAGATCTGCCCACCCCACAAACATCAGGGTGGCTGATGTTTTCTACTAAACGATAGAATCAAGTAGCACACTATCTAACGGTGAGGGAAAGGATAAAAATAAATATGGAATAAAAAAAAATCAAAGACTGGCCCAGTCAAGCTTAAAAAGTGGAGCCAATAAACAAACTGGGGAGGCTGGGAATCTCGACGAGGATATTAACAAAAGAGAATGCAGGGAACAGGTTAGGAACTTCACTTACTCACATTAACTAGGTACACAAAGAGAGTCAAACTTAACAAGCTGAGAGTTCGAAGGAAACCGCCCCGTTGTGACATAAGAGACGTAAAAAAGAAAATCAATCCTGGCTCCATTCACACGAACCAGACTTGCTAGAGTTACCCATATTTCGTTGAAATCTATCGATATCAAACGCGTTCTATCAGATCACATCTTCATCCTCAAAGAATCTGATCAGATAATTAGAATAACATTCATATCGCAATATTACCTCCATTCGTGACGTGCTATTCACCATTCAAGTTACGTCTATCAAAAGGAGATACACCATACGTTTCCCCCACCTCCCAGGATACTGGGTCAACACAATGCCCCATGCAAACGCGAAATCGATGGATACAAGCCGATTTCGATCGATACGAGCCGTCAACTCAGCGCCAGAAAGGGCGCACCTGAGGGCAATGGTAGAAGGCGTGTTGGGCTATCTACTCCAAACCAAGGTCACACTGATGACAGTCGGGCAAATCTACCCCACCCCATCTGAATTCCATGTCAATTATAGTTAGTTTATTATGAATCAGTAAGCGAAAACTCAGCGTTGCTGAGGTTATTCTTCACAGAACCAAAAGGAGCGCAAATTGGTCGTCCACAGAGAGGATCTTTCGTTGTGACCCCATCCACTATTAAACGATAAAATAGACCGAGAAAGGTCAGTAGACCGAGGAATGACCCACACGGCCGCTCGACACTCTCGTATGAATTCAAATTTTTTCCGGTGTTTACGTCGGCGCTTAGCCCTCGATACATGAAGTTATGGTAAGGCTAGAGAAGATGTCCTAACGCTCCTCTTTAAAATCGAATCCAACCTCAAAAAGCCAACCTCAAGGCGTGTCGGTGGCTTGCAACGTTTGCCAGCCCCTACCTCATGACACGAGTGTTTGGCATACGTTGATCTTCAAGTGGGTGGACAGCAAGCGCTCGATCGACTTCATATGGTCCTTGCAGATAGGGAGTGCCGACAAAGGAGAGACGTATGTGACACACGCCGTCGAAGACAAGTCCAGACTGCCGCTCCGACCAGTTCTTCTTCAGCTATAGATCCGGCCCGAGCCACACTCCATGAATGCAGACGGGTCCGTCAGACTAACCAGAAAGCATGACACGCTTTACAAGCATCTAGCCGCAAGCCGAAAAACTTGCTGAAGTTAATTCTGGACCCCATCACTTTCTCACACCAATCAAGCGCCTTCGACACCACCTGAGTGTCGTTGCGGCACGACACGAAAAGTGATACGCAGAAATCCGAGCTCGAGCAGCACCAGAGACACCGGTTCTGTGTAAGGCTGGACTGCACATCCTGTCTCTTAGCCTGCGAAGGAGGGGCCTCAACGCTAAAACGTAAAGTATGGGCGACAGGAGGCTGATCCATTTACAGGTTGTGTTTAAATCTGGAGGACTGCAGGACAGCTGTCAAATACCAATGATCGACTCCATCAAATGCCTTGGACTGATCCAAATTAATGAGCGAGGCTTGCTTGTCGTCTTTGACACTGATTATGATCGTGCTCATCAGATGCATGTTGTCCTG
>JBBBDQ010000782.1:380000-400000 GCA_037127315.1 Ascarosepion bandense | reverse complement strand
CGGCATTTCACGTCTCCCTAACCATGATGGTTCTCAGCACGCTCTCGTTATCCCACCCAAATCCCTTTCTGCCATCCACCTGCTCAGCCCAGTCAAATACAGTATGTTATCCGGTGCTTTTGCCTCTCTCAGATTCTCCAAGTCTTCCTTCTTCTACCGAGCGTCCGTAGCTCAGAGGTAGAATCACCGACCTCCAAGTCTTCCTTTCTATAAATAAATAAATAAAAAACGGGACTCATCAGTAAATAAACCAGCCCCGATGAGTGAGTGCATCTTAACAGTGTCCTCACGAAATTCGAAGTTGCCATAAACCTGCTCAGTTAAAGTAACAATTTCTTTTCATTAATATATATTGGGCATGTATAATAATAATATACACGCTAAACGTCTGCCTTCTTCTACCGAGCGCCCGTAGCTCAGAGGTAGAATCACCGACTGACGCCAATTCAGTCGGGTTTCAATCCTGGGTAAAAAGCAATCGGATGTCTAACCGTACTGATGAGCTGTGTTACAGCGAAACAGATCTGTCTGCGGGTGACTATATATATATATATATATATAGATAGATAGATTGATATGAACAGACTGACATAGATAGATAGATAGATAGATAGATAGATAGATAGATAGATAGATAGATAGATAGATGCATGTATGTGTGTATCTGTTATGAAAATCTTTAAACATATTGATATGCAGCAGCACAAATTCTCACATAACGTCCTTATGTACAAGAGAAATGGGTACATTTTCGGTGTTGCATATCTAAGCTATCCATGTAGATTCCGAAAATAAAAGCCACATTCATTCCAATGTATTTATAGCCGATTCATCCTTCTGTTATCGTTTTCTCTTTGCATCTGCGTGTGTGTGTGCCTATGTGAGGTTCACCCTGTACAACGCCCAGGGTCACTTGAGTTGCATAATTGGCATTAAGTTTACTGGCGGTTTATACGGCCAGGACGGGAATATAATGGTCAGCTCTAGACATGAACAGGTTTCGATTGTAGTGAACGGAAAAAGAAATGCGGTGATCTATCTATCTATCTATCTATCTATCTATCTATCTATCTATCTATCTATCTAAGTCACTCTTTCTATCTATCTATCTATCTATCTATCTATCTATCTATCTATCTATTTATCTCAGCCTGTTTATCTATCTATCTATCTATCTATCTATCTATCTATCTATCTAAACGTGTTTCAATCTATCTATATATTTATTTATCTATCTTCAGTTTCTCCATATCTATCTATCTCAGACTTTATATCTATCTGTCTTTACATATATATATATGTGTGTGTGTGTGTGTGTGTGTGTGTGTGTGTGTGTGTGTGATTCTGCCCTCTCATTACCAGTTAATGATAAATCAGTTACATTTAATAATGATTGTTACAAACAAAACTTTGGATTGCCAACGGGATCACCTCTCAGTGGAGTAATGGTGTGCATCTTAGAATATTTTGAATCCTGTCCTTTCCAAAATATTTTCCCAAAACAATCAACATAATTCCGTTATACTGATTATGCTCCACTTATCTACACTTGTGATACTGATTTACCTGACCAATTGAATTTACATAGGAAATGGAAGAACGCAATTCTGTACTCTTCTTAGGCATCAAGCTAGAAGGTCTTAACAGCAGTTTAAACCTCGATGTTTCCCCGGAAATCAACCGACAAAAACGACCTATTCTCATCATAACAACAAAATAAAATCCGGCATAATCATCGGATACCACTTAAGAGCACTAAGAATATGCAGCTTGGATTATTTACATGAAGAGGAGAAATACATTGAAAACTTCTCCAGTACCCGAAATATTGTATATTTAATGCAAAACGAAAGTCTCATAAAACGTTTAAAAAAAATATAAAACGGTCCCTCCTTAGTAACTCAATGAATCAAGACTATATATTATCCGACCTACTAACGCTGTCACATCTACAATCGAAAAAAAATCCCTCTAAACTCAATGTAAAATGTGTTACTACTATTTTGAAAACAATACAAATCAATAAGCTAAAACCAGAAGAAGTTTACCCATCGCCTGTAATAATTTTCGCAAAAATACACAGGGAAATCTCAATTAATCTAAATAAAATATTATATGAACAGAAAAGAGACATCTTACAAAACAATACGTCAAATGCGCTGGTTTCCCTCCGTAACGAGACCGATCACAATTTTGATATAAATATGATGATCCGATCAAAAAAGAAAACTCTCTACGCTATAAATGTCTTGAGGGTATCTTAGTTGCAAGGCTCTCTACAGTAAATCTTCGCTCTGTCTCCGACAAATTTTCACCATTCCTGGTAGATTTTCTACTATCGCAGTGTGGAATACCAAAAAGCAATAGTGATGGGGAAAGAAAAAGAAAAAAAAAGATTCTAAAAGAAATCCGGCTGTATAAAAAAGTGGAAAAAAAATTCTCCAGCACCAGTTGTTCGTTCAAAAATTTAGTCCAATGAAATCCTGAAACACGGAACGCGGCTTGAGTTAAATTTTTCCAGTTTGTCATACAATTTCCCCAATACTGTTCTACATATAATCAAAATATATATCGTTATCTCATATATATGTAAGTATAATTCTATCCATATATGCGTATATGTCAACTCATATCTATCTATCTATCTATCTATCTATCTATCTATCTATCTATCTATCTTATTCTTAGTGTCATATCTATCTGTCTGTCTTTATATATATATTGATTGCTTAATATTTAGTTTTTGGTCATAATAGGGTTAGACGAGTACACCTTTGTATTAAAAAGTGTTCGATACAATTATATGATAGAACTTTCGAATATTCTACATTTTTAAACGAATTACTACACTACCCAGGTTTCTACCATGAGTGGTGTCTTCTCAACACAACACTCATAGCAGAGACCTGGGTAGTGTCATCATATATATATATATATATATATATTTTAGAGAGAAATAGCCACTTTCAACGTGTCATTTAGAGACATGCATTATCGACCCCGTTTAAACAAAGAATATATATATATATAGATACATTTAGTGTATCGAGGCAGCAGATAATTTTTTAAACTTATACTGTTAAATATAAGAGACAATGACTGTCTATTATGTTTAATCATGAGCCGTTCTAAACATCATATATAGGCTTTAATTTCAGGTGGAAATAAAGATAAAAATGAAAAATTATCCAAATGTTAGAGAATTTTTTCTTTATTTTCACCTGAAATTAAAGCCAAACTATGATGATTAGAACGGTTCATGATTAAACAAAATAGACAGTCATTGCCTCATATTTAAGAATATATATATATATATATATATATATATATATATATATATATATTTGTGTGTGTGTGTCAAACTATTTATATCTATTTACATATTTGTCTGCACTCACACACACATACACACACACATACACACACACACACACACACACACATATATATATATATGTCGATTCATATAGTTCTATTCAATCCGTCCATATATATATATATATATATATATATATATATATATATTTATAGTCATCTGCAGGCAGATCAGTACGGTTAGACATTCGATTGCTTTTACCCAGGATTGAAACCAGACCGAATTGGCGTCAGTCAGCAATTCTACCTCTGAATGTATTACTCTGTTTATCTATCTCTCAGTCGTCATCTATTTATCTATCTATCTCTGCATATATACTCATATATATCTATTATCTGCCTCTCTAAATACAAGCATTTGTTAATGAAACTCTGTTCTATATACTCTGTTCTATATGTATCACACATTCTCCTTCTACACATGTGTATGTGTGTGTCAGTCAGTTAAGTGCCATACGTGATACACGCCTGGGCGATCATGTCTCGAAAGAGACATGATTGACTGGGCAGAAGATTATCCCGCAGTACGTTGCCATTGATTTCTGCGGTAGACTGGTTGCCGACCAGGGCTGTAGAACACAATCTGTCCTATTATTTAGCACATAACTGGAAGGAATAGATGGATTAATACATTTCCCAAGGGTATCTGTGCGTAAGTGAATGAATGAATTCGGCTGGAATTCGAACTCGGCTCCCCGATTTCTCCTTTCGAGCCGATATCCAATGCATCACAACGCACATCCGTTTGTGTGTGTACGCTTCCTTAAATAATACGGACATATTGTGTTTACTTTTATTTGACTGATCTTTATTTACAAGAGACGAATTCAAAATTCTAAAATACTATATCAGAACACGTGCGTACGAGTGCTTAAAAATTACCATGACAACGGAATGCAGATTTTATTGCAGTTACAACCAGTTTGTCTTTGTAATTTACTCCTGAAGATGATCTTCGAAAAGATCGCAAGTCAGTCAGTCAGTTAACTGCCATACGTGATACACGTTTGGGTGATCATGTCTCGAAAGAAATACGACTGACTGGGTAGAAGATTATCCCGCAGTAGGTTGCCATTGCTTTCTGCGGTAGACTGCTTGCCAGCCAAGGCTATAGAGCCCAATCTGTCCTATTATTTAACCCATAACTGGAGGGAAGAGACGGATTAATACCTTTCCCAAGGGTATTTTCGCGTAAGTGAATGAACTGAATTCAACTGGAATTCGAACTCGGCTCCCCGATTTCTCGTTCCGAGCCGATATATACTGCACCACAACGCACATCCTTAAGATCGCAAGTACTTGGCTTAAAAAAAAGACACTATGGTTCCCGCCTTGATAAATTTAATCTTAACACAACAAAACGGATTTGACAACCGGAAAGGATCAGACTCAATACGTTTTTATTATTAAATGAAACATGATAAAATAAATATATCTATCGTGTTGTGTTCATATTTATCAAAATCTATTCATATCTATCTATCTATCTATCTCTATTCACAACTTTCTTTATATATATATATATATATATATATATATACTCATATCTATTTATCAACCAATCCATCATTCTCTCGGTCTGTGTGTGCATATATATATATGCACACACAATTTTTATATATATACATTTTTATTATTCAATGAAAAATGTTTAAATTAATATATCTATCGTGTTGTGTTCATATTTATCAAAATCTGTTCATATCTATCCATCTATCTATCTATCTTCACAACATTCTTTATATGCATATATATTTACATATACATATATATATAAACTCATATCAATTTATCAACCAATCAACCTTTCTCTAGGTCTGTGTGTGCATATATATATATGCACACACAGTTTTTATATATATACGTTTTTATTATTCAATTAAACATGTTTAAATAAATATATCTATCGTGTTGTGTTCATATTCATCAAAATCTGTTCATATCTATCTATCTATCTATCTATCTATCTATCTATATTCACAACTTTCTTTATTTACATTTACATATATATATATACTCATATCAATTTATCAACCAATCCATCTTTCGCTCGGTCTTTGTGTTCATATATATATATATATATATATGTGTGTGTGTGTGTGTGTGTAGAGAGAGAGAGAGAGAGAGAGAGAGAGAAAGAAAGAGAGATAGGTATTTCTCTTTCTATTCTGTGTATCTGGCATCCTTCTTCTACACACACAAACAGACATATATAAATATGTGTGTGTGTGTCAACTAATTTAGTATATATATATATATATATATATATATATATAATATTTAAATCTAAAATGCATACGAAAATAGCTAAAATCCCAAAACCCGAGCCCACTAATATTAATTATATTAATATTAAAATTGATCAAAGTGGAGGGCTCGATCTAAATATTATTGTCTATTTACAGAGCAAAATATATAAAATAATTTTTAAATTCCGAAATTTAATTTTCGCTTCATCAGCAACGGTCGAAAACAAATTTATTTTTTGAGCGTTACTGTTGAAGCGAGAATTTTCTCGCTGTAATGGCCATCCAACGAAAGTAAGTTTCGAAAGTATATATATATATATATATATATATATATATATATATATATATATTTTGTATGTGTCCTTCATTTACTCCCTCTCTCTAAACACACATCTATCTATCTATCTATCTATCTATCTATCTATCTATCTATCTATCTATCTATCTAATACCTGTATGATAAATGCTAAATATTAAATCTCCATGTGTTAAATGTATGAGAAAGACAAGAGAAAATTCGGTATATTCATTAATGCGTCAATTAGCATGTACTGTTTTATTTTGAAAAGTGTTTTGTTATCTTATTATGATATTATTAACCAATCCATCACTCTCTCTCTCTTTCTGCCTTTGTATATATATATATATATATATATATATATATATATATATATATATATTGTAATTTTGTTATTACAATGATTTATAAAAGCATTATATCAGTTATCAAAAATGGTCATGTTTCAGAACAATACTGTTCCTCCTCAAGTGATATTTTAAAATAAAAATAAATGGTGAAAACAATTTATTTTAGAAAATATTAGGTGAATTCATGGTTATTCAGAAAATTAAAGACGGGTGAGTAACAACTAAATTAAATACTATATACATTCCATATATCCATAAGCCAAACGCGTGTAATATTTAATAAGGAGCCTCATTTCTCCGCATATTCGCTCTGCCGTAATATGCTGTTAAATTTTATTATACTATCGAACAAAGGCGAAAATAGATTACCTTACAGATTGACGACTCATTTTTTCACAGATTCAACTTACGAAATAAGGCCTTATTCTTTCTCTCATTCAACCGCGTAAAACGGACAGGGACACACACAGAACGGGAAACCCTCAACAAACACAAGTATATATAGCCATTTTTTATTTATTTATTAGAAAACAAGATATCCAATCCGCTGCTCTGGGGGTAGGTTCCTTTTTTTTTTCTTTTCTTCCTTCCTTCTTCGTAAATGTTATACGTATCTATGAATATTCGCAATACCTCGGTATAAAAAGAAAGAAAAAAAAAAACGAAAAACAGAAAAATGGTATGTGAATATTGTCTACATTGCTATTTATATTCTAAATGCAAGCACTTTTATTTAATATTTTCATTATTATTGGTGGTGGTGGGTTAGAAATAATATATATATATATATATATATATATATATATATATATATATATATACTTTCAACAACGCATTTCCTTACTGTGTCATACATAAATAAATTACCCGACAACTACAACAAAAAGAACTATTTCTACTACTTGTAATTAATTTTGCGATAGTATTTGTACTGCTAAATGTTCTCCCTACCGATTCTCTTCACAAAAACAGTCATGACTGCTTCGCTTACACTTGCTATCAACTGAAGATATCATTTACAATTATTTAGCTTTTATTTGTAGAACTACTATTAAGGGGGATGTGCGTTGTGGTGCAGTGGATATCGGCTCGGAACGAGAAATCGGGGAGCCGAGTTCGAATTCCAGCTGAATTCATTGCATTCACTTACGCGCAAATACCCTTGGGAAAGGTATTAATCATTAGATCCGTCCCTTCCTTCCAGTTATGGGTTAAATAACAGGGTTCTATAGCTCTTGGTCGGCAACCAGTCCACCGCAGAAAGTAATGGCAACCTACTGCGGGATAATCTTCTGCCCAGTCAGTCATGTCTCTTTCGGATAATCTTCTGCCCAGTCAGTCATGTCTCTTTCGAGACATGATCGCCCAAGCGTGTATCAAGTATGACAGATAACTGACTGAATAGGTGGAAGCATAATTAAAGCTTTTATAGGTTATAAATTGGGGGATCGGTTTTCTATTGTCATAAAGTAGTAAGTTGATCCCCCACTAATTACTACTTAATCCACTTCTTCTTCCTACAACTATGGGTTGAATAGCAGGACAGATTGGGTTCTATAGCCTTGGTCGGCAACCGCAGAAAGCAATGGCAACCTACTGCGGGATAATCTTCTGCCCAGTCAGTCATGTCTCTTTCGAGACATGATCGCCCAAGCGTGTATCACGTATGGCACTTAACTGACTGACTATAATAGTTGAAAACATGATTGAAGCTTCCATTGCACATAAATTGGGGGATCGGTTTGATATTATTATGAATTAATAAACTGATCCCCCACTAATTACTACTTAATAATATAATACATCTCTTCCTCCTCTAGTTATGAGTCACATGATAGGTTCTATAGCCTTGGTCGGCAACCAGTCTACCGCAGAAAGCAATGGCAACCTACTGCGGGATAATCTTCTGCCCAGTCAGTCATGTTTCTTTCGAGACATGATCGCCCAAGCGTGTATCACGTATGGCACTTAACTGACTGACTGACTGACTATTAACACTTCTGACTGTTTCTTTATTTGTTTTTTTGTTTTTTTTTTTGTTTTTTTTGTTTTTGTTTTTTTTAATCAAGACTATGGTACTTTTGATAATTTATGCTTTTAGCAGCTTTTTTATTTTTTGCTTAATAACGATACCTTTTATTACTGACATTAGAGAGTCGTGACAACTTCGCTCATTAAATGCAAACAATTTGATTACAAACGCTGGTATATCGCTACTAATACTAGAGCAACAACAACAACAACAACAAGAGCAATAACAACAACAACAACAACAATAATAATAATAATAATAATAATAATAATAATAAGTACATGATATCAATGTATGAGGACCTGGAAATGGAATTAGAAAAAAATGGAGAAATTGAAAACAAAAATTTAATAATACCCTTGACAAAAGAAAAAGGAGACAAAACAGTCAGTCAGAAAGTTCCGTGCGTGATACACACTTGGGCGATCATGTCTCGAAAGAGACATGACTAACTGGACAGAAGATTATCCAATTACTTGTCATTACTTTCTGCGGCCGACTGGTTGAGCACCAAGGCTATAAAACCCAATCTGTCTTGCCATTCAACCCATAACTGGACGAAGAAGAGGTGGGTTATATTAATAAAGAGGAATTAATAGGGTATCAGTTAACTACTTCATGAAAATAGAAAACCTATCCCCCAATTTATGCCCAGTAGAAACTTTGATTATGCTTCCAACGATTATATTCAGTCAGTTAAGTGCCATACGTGATACACGCTTTGTGCGATCATGTCTCAAAAAAGACATGACTGACGGGGCAGAAGATTATCCCGCAGTAGGTTGCCATTACTTTCTGCGGTAGACTGGTTGCCAACCAAATCTATAGACATCAATCTGTCTTGTTATGTTACCTGTAACTGGAGAGAATAGATGGATTAATTTCTTTCCCAAGGGCATTAGTGCGTAAGTGAGTGCTAGAAATTTAACTGGAAATCGAACGCGGCTCCCCGATTTGTCGTTCTGAGTCGATTATATACAGAGAGAAAGAGAGAGAGAGGGGGGAGAGGGAGAGAGAGGGGGAGAGGGAGAGAAAAGAAGAAACCCGGTCAGAGAGAGATAGAAGTAGATAGACACATCTATCTTTACATACTATATACTTATCTATATATCAACTAATGCATCGCTTTCTCTTTCTCTTTCTCTCTCTCTCTCACTCTCTCTCTCTCTCTCTCTATATATATATATATATATATATATATATATTTATAGTCATCCGCAGACAAGCCGGTTTCGTTGTATCACAGCTCAATAGTACGATTGTGTATAGCTAGGATTGAAACCCGACTGATTTGATATCAGTCTGAGATTCTACCACTAAGTTATCGGCGTACGGTAAAGAAAAGTACACTTTAGCTTGTTATATGCACAATGTAAACAAACACTACAAATAAATCGTAAATAGTTCTGTTTCGCTGTATCACAACTCATAAATGCGGTTAGACACGAGATTGTTTCTAAACAGTATTGAAACCCGACGAAATTGACATCAGTCGGCGATTCTACCTCTAAGCTAATGGGCGCTCGGGAAGGAAGGCAAATTTTAGCGTGTTATATACACAATGTAAACACATAAGTGTTCAAATTAATTACTGAATGAACGATGCGTTAACCGCAAAAATTACAATATATATATATATATATATATATATATATATTATTACAGTTTTGCAATATATATATATATATATTGCAGTTTTGCAATATATATATATATATATATATATATATATATTGTAGTTTTGTTTATAAAACTATTATATCACTACACAAGAAATTTTATGTTTCAGAATAATATTCTTCTTCTTCAGGTGAAATTTTAGAAATAAATAGTGAAAATGATTTTTTAGAAAATATAAGATAAATTCATGT
The DNA here is from genome assembly GCA_037127315.1 of Ascarosepion bandense. Lineage (NCBI taxonomy): Eukaryota > Metazoa > Mollusca > Cephalopoda > Sepiida > Sepiidae > Ascarosepion > Ascarosepion bandense. The sequence continues at coordinate 389,825 of JBBBDQ010000782.1, read as the reverse complement.
TTATTTCGAAAATTAAGGAGGGGTGGTTGGAGGAATTTAAACAACTTGAAGGTGTGTCAATATTTTTGAAACAAAAGTGACCATTAAGTTGAAAAGCTCTACTTTTTTTTTTTTTATTGAACACCCTTTATAAAAGTAAATGCATGAACAGTGGATTTTAATCTATCTGTTCTTTCACTTTCAACATTATTATTATTATGTCATTTTTCATCATATTTCGATTTCTGCATTGGTCTCACTACCAACCAAGTCTGCGGGGAGACCTAAGGCAGGTAGTGGCGTGTTGTTATGACTCCATTTCATGTTTTTCTATCTTCCCTATCATCCCCAGCATTACATAGATAACGTTTTCCTTAGTGTGTGGGCTGTACTTAATAAGACAATTTTTTGTATATCTCTTAAGCTGGGGTTTCCAGGGATTCTTTCAATGTGTTGTTTTGTTCCATTTTTTATCATTCCAAGTGCACCTACTATCACTGGCACAACTCTTGTTTTCAATTTCCACATTTTTTCTATTTCAATTTCCAGGTCTTTATATTTTGACAGTTTTCAAAGTATAAAACCTGGAAAATGAAAAGCAAGAATAATACCACTGGTAGTAGGTGCGCTTGGAATTACAAAATAAAGGAACAAAACAACACATTGAAGGAATCCCTGGAAACCCAAGCTTAAGAGGTATACAAAAAAACAGTCTTGTTAAGTACAGCCCACACACTGAGAAGAACTTTATCTGTGCAACGCTAGGGATGTTAGGGGAGATAGAAAAAAACATGAAAAATAGCCATAACAACACACCAAGACCTGCCTTAGATTTTCCCGTTCCCGCAGACTTTGTGGTTAGTGTGACCATAGCCGAAATCAAATTATGATGAAAATGAAATAATAATAATAATAATAATAATAATTGGATGATATAGCAAGAACTCTGTTGTGGTTTCTTGGACCACAATTCTTGTGGTTCAAGAAACCACATTGTATTGCTGTCACTTGATCTCCATGAAAATTCACTAGATTCTATTAATGCGTCGTCTTAACGCAATCGTATATTAAGGAGAGAAACATGAAAACAACAACAATAACAACAACAACAATAATAATAATAATTACTAGTGGTAGTGTAAATACGTGCTTGTAGTTCTATAATGACCACGGGGTTATTTGTTAGAAATAAAGTCTTCTGATCATGGCCCAATGGTCAATAACCTTGACTTGTGGACCATTACTTCTGAGTAGTGAGATCGATCCTGATATCGCACTTCACAGTTGAGGACTTGTGCCATGTTACGTCATGTTAAATCAACATCGACAACTGATTAATACCGTGAAGATTTTTGTCAAATGAATCTAAAAAATAACATGCGGGGAATATTTAATTAATAATTATAATAAGAAAAAAATAAAGAACAAGAAGAAGACGAACAACAACCACAACCTCAAAATGATAGCTTTACAAAAACAACTAGAATAAAATACTGAGGAAGGTGCTGGACAACTGATGAAATGTTCCGCTCCCTGAAGCCATTGATTACCATAGATATGCAAACATCGTGAGTGAATACTGCTACTAATAATAATATTGGAATGTCATTCATGGGGTTGCTGGGGTCTGCGAGAATATTATGGAAGGTTCTGGATAATTTGAAGGGGCTCGTCCTTATTCCGTTTTTCTGCAACACTACTGCGGGATGTGCGTTGTGGTTCAATGGATATCGGCAACAAGATATTGGGGAGCCGAGTTCAAATACCAGTTGAATTCCTTAAATTCACTTACGCGCAAATACCCTTGGAAAAGGTATTAATCTGTCTCTTCCCTCCAGTTATGGCTTAAATAACAGAAGAGATTGGTTTCTATAGCCTTGGCTGGCAACCAGTCTACCGCAGAAAGTATTACTACGGGATAATCTTCTGCTCAGTCAGTCGTGTCTCTTTCGAGACATAATCGCCTAAGCGCGTATCACGTACGGCACTTAACTGACTGAATAGTTTTAAGCATAATTAAAGTTTCTATTGGTCATAAAGTGGGGGATCGCTTTTCTATAGGCATGAAGTAGTAACTAATCCCCCTCTAATTAATACTTATTAATATTATAATAAAATCCACCTCTTCTTCCTACAGCTATGGGTTGAATAGCAGGACAGATTGGGTTCTATAGCCTTGGCTGGCAAGCTACTGCGGGATAATCTTCTTTTCAGTCAGTCATGTCTCTTTCAAGACATGATCGCCCAAGCGCGTATCATCCATAGCACTTAACAGACTGACTGTGTTGTGATGCAGTGGATATCCGGTCGAAACGAGAAATTGGAATTTCACTTACCTGTAAATACCCTTGGGAAAGGTGTTAACCCATCTCTTCCCTCCACCTTAAATAACAGAGCAGATTGGGTTCCATAGCCTTGGGTGACCACCGGTCTACCGCAGAAAGTAATGGCAGCCTACTGCTGGAAAATATTCTGCCTTGTCAGTCATGTCTCTTTCGAGACATGATCGCCCATGCGTGTATTACGTATGGCAACTGACTATCACCACCACCACCAATACTACTACTATTACTGCTACTAATAAAATCATAATAAGGGGTCGTATTGAAAATAGTAGAAAATAGCAGAAGCACTTGGAACTGTGTCCAAAACAGAGGACCTGAGATAGTGAGTTAGAAATCTGGGAGAAGTTTTGAGATTGTATTGAATATGGGGTTGCTGGTGTTTATGTGGGTAGGGTGAGAGTGGTGTAAATTTGAAATGCTAGGACCTTAGTTAGTCTTCAGCCGTAGTAGTCGCATGCGTCAAGAAAGTAAAGACCAGAGGTGGCGTCCACGAGGATACTGCGGAGGGTGCTGGGAATTTGAAAAAAAAAGTGCTATCAACCATTCTAGAGATAAAATGCAAGAAGAGGAAATAGATGAAGAAGAAGAAGAAATAGAAAAAGAAGAAACAGGATTTTTGTTGAAGTATAAGTGATGTCATTTGTGTCTACGAATAAGATAAAAAAGTTAAGAAACATCGTCAAGAGAAAAGGAAGAAGAAAAAGACAAAGAAGAAGAAGACGAAGAAGAACAGAAAAAAAGAAGAGGAAGAAGAAGACGACGGCGAAGAAGGAAAAAAGAAAACAAAATAAAATAATAAGATAATGCACAAAAAGAGGAAGAAGAAAAGAAAGAAGAAGAAAAAGAAGAAGAAGAAGAAGAAGAGGAAGAAGCAGAAGAATAGATAAAAGAAGAGGAAGAAAAGGAAAAAGAAGAAGAATAGAAAAAAGAAGAAGACGAAGAAGTGGAAGTAGTAGAAGAATGAAAAGAAGAAGAAGAAGAAGAAGAAGAAGAAGAAGAATAGAAAAAATAAAAACAAGAAGAAGAGGAAAAAGAAAAAAGAAAGAGGAGGAAGAAGAAGAATAGATAAAAGAAGACGAAGAAGAAGAAAAGAAAAAGAAGAAGAAAAAAGAGGAAGAGAAAGAAGAATAGAAAAAGAAGAGAAAGAGGAAGACGATGACGACAAAGAAGAAAAGGAAGACAAAGAATAAAAAGACGATGAAGAAAAAAAGAAGAAGAAACAGAAGAAGACGAAGAATAACAGGAAGAAGAAGAAGAAGAAGAAGAAGAAGAAGAAGAAGAAGAAGAAGAATCAGTTCCAAATTTTCAAAATATTTCGCAACGGCGCCAATACGCGTCTCGATTTTTCTTTTTCCGCCGGAGAAGTAAATCAAAACGCAGAGAATTAAAACGTCGAAGTATTAATGGAAAGTTTTGAACAAAGAAGCGTTCAAATAAACACGATTATCGATTTAAAAAAAAAAAACAAAAAAACAGAATAGAATCCCCCCCACCGTTAAAACTACCAATATACGCTTCATTATGTTAATTTTCTCTTACACACGCAAGCATTGTGTGATATATGAACGCACCAATTGTCTACATAAAGGTCTTCCGTCTCTACGCATTCTGTTCTGTTTTAGAGAGAGAAAGACAGAGAGAAAGAAAGAGAGAGAGAGAGATGCAAGAAGGAATATACCTCTTCATATATATGCAATAGATACGTATAGAAAAATCTCTCCATTCACAGAGGTTTTCAAACCAATTTAATCGATAGACTGATACAACCATGTCTCTGTTGACACAGATGGAGGAAAATATTCCGAAGTAACTCCTCCATTTTGTTACTATTAACAACATAAATACGGACCCGTTACGATATAAAAAAGAAAAAGAAAAAAAAAGAAACAAAAGGAAGAAAAAATAGACACGCAGATATAAATAAACGCATTTTTGGAATAAATTATTTCTGCTGAAAGGAGGAATTATTTTTAACTATGCAAGTCTCACTGTCTTTCTTTCTTTCTTTCTTTCTTTCTTTCTTTCTTTCTCTCTCTCTCTCTCTCTCTCTCTCTCTATCTATCTATCTATATAACATGCATATACACATATCTATTTATCTATCTATCTATCTATATATATATATATATAGATAGATAGATAGATAGATAGATAGATAGATAGATGTACACACACAAATATTTATGTATATGTATAAATGTAAATAAACACTAAACTCATTGTAGAATAAATTATTTGTTCTAAAAGAAAGACTTACAGTTAGACATGCAAATGTCAGTCTCACTCTCTCTCTCTCTCTCTCTCTTTCTATATATATATATATATATATACATGCACACTTCATATATATATATATACGTGTAAATAAATGCATTTTGGAATAAATCATTTGTACTGAAATGTTGAATTATATTTAATTATGCAAATTTGTATGTATATATGTGTGTGTGTTTCTGTGTTTGTGTGTGTGTTTGTGTGTGTGTTTGTGTGTGTGTGTATGTGTGTATGCGTGTCCCTCACTTTATCTCATTGTCTTTCTCTCTCTCTCTCCCTCCCCCTCTCTCTCTCTCTCTCTATATATATATATAATGTATGGGGGTATAGTGAAAAGTTGTCAGCCGGGCCGAGAAGGGATTCCCCCGTAATAATTTTGGCGCTATTTAGTGAGATTTTGTGGGGATATTGGTTTGGGCGGCTACTTTATATGACGCCCTCGTCAAATGACGTACATTGCCGGTGTCCTCCTGGCGTTCGATTTTTTTCTCCTATTCTTATCAGTGAATTTATTCTTCAGTCAATAGTGCCAATTGAATTTGACGCAATTCAAGGGAAACTAAAACGAACTTGCAAGGAAAAGGTAAATAAAAATACATAACGCCTGCTTACATCTATCTATCTATCTATCTATCTATCTATCTATCTATCTATCTATCTATCTATCTATCTATCTCATCCTGTTCATATCTATCTATCTATCTATCTATCTATCTATCTATCTATCTATCTATCTATCTATCTATCTCAGCCTGTTCATTATCTATCTATCTATCTATCTATCTATCTATCTATCTATCTATCTATCTATCTATCTGAACCTGTTTATTTCTATCTATCTATCTATCTATCTATCTATCTATCTATCTATCTATCTATCTATCTATCTGAACCTGTTTATATCTATCTATCTATCTATCTATCTATCTATCTATCTATCTATCTATCTATCTATCTCATCCTGTTCATATCTATCTATCTATCTATCTATCTATCTATCTATCTATCTATCTATCTATCTATCTATCTATCTCAGCCTGTTCATTATCTATCTATCTATCTATCTATCTATCTATCTATCTATCTATCTGAACCTGTTTATTTCTATCTATCTATCTATCTATCTATCTATCTATCTATCTATCTATCTATCTATCTGAACCTGTTTATATCTATCTATCTATCTATCTATCTATCTATCTATCTATCTATCTCAGCCAATCATATCTATCTATCTATCTATCTATCTATCTATCTATCTATCTATCTATCTATCTATCTCAGCCTGTTCATTATCTATCTATCTATCTATCTATCTATCTATCTATCTATCTGAACCCGTTCATTTCTATCTATCTATCTATCTATCTATCTATCTATCTATCTATCTATCTATCTATCTATCTCAGCCTGTTTATATCTATCTATCTATCTATCTATCTATCTATCTATCTATCTATCTATCTATCTATCTATCTATCTCACTGCCTGTTCATATCTATCTATCTATCTATCTATCTATCTATCTATCTATCTATCTATCTATCTATCTATCTATCAACAAATAGAATACGGTTTTCTGTATCCCTTTGCAGATGAAATAATTTTTTATACGGTGTGCTTAACCCACTTGGCTGCGGAGATCTTCATACATTAAACAGATTCAATTTGCCTTTAGAGCACATACACTTGTTCAAAGGCTCATTTTCTTTATATAGCTTTCTTGATTACGCAGGCAGCTGGATGAAGCAAGTGCTATAAAATAAACACATCCTCTAATCTACTCTAAATATGTGTATCCACTAAAAATAACTTTTGAAATTATATATATAATTAGTTAGTTATTGGTTATAATCGAATTAGACCAGTACACAGTTGTATGAAAATGTCTGGAAATGATGTTATTCACGCAACCTAGGTTTCAACCTTTCGGTATCGTTAGGCGATTTATAATATCTGATTTTTCCGTTTTTCAAACGTACAAACAGGAATTTTTAACGACTGGCAACAAAAAGAAATGCTAAATGAAAAGATCAAATATAATATCCAGATGTAAGCACACCTATAAATACTTACTAGAATCATACAAACTAGGATGAAAGTGATTTAGGATCCTTAAATAACACCTCCCTAATTTTTTAGAATTTTGAGCTGTTTAAAAATGAAGTTCCCCCGTTTGTAAAATATTCCTATTTGTCCGTTGATTTCAGTGTTCATATATACGCATCGTTCATTCAGAAATGAATTAGAACACTCTCAGCTATTGGGCGTGTATAATGATAATATACACGCTAAAATTCTGCCTCCTTCTACTGAGTGCCCATAGCTCAGAGGTAGAATCGCCTACTGACGCCAATTAGGTCGGGTTTCAATCCTCGGTAAAAGCAATCGGATGTCTAACCGTACTGATGAGCTGTGATACAGCGAAACAGATCTGTCTGCGGACGACAATATATATAGTCGAGAAAAAATTTATGTATATATATGTATATTTAGTTTAGAAAAATTTATATATATATATATATATATATAAATTTTAGATATTCTACAATTTCATGGGTAATACGTATTTCGCAGCGACCTGCTGCTCGTCAGACCCAAATGATACAACAGTTAATATTCAAAATCATTAGCTGTTGTATCATTTGATGTGCAGCAGCTTTTGCGAAAAAAATTCTAGATTACATTACTCTGTTAAATTAACTAAATTTAACATTGAGTTCTTTTGAGTTCGTCTCTATCAGAATTTACCTGACTTAAATACCAAATGTTCTACGTTCTATATATATATATATATATATATAGATGTGTGTGTGTGTGTGTGTGTGTGTGTGTGTGTGTGTGTGTGTGTGTGTGTGTGTGTGTAAACACAACACCCGGAGACGATAGTCTGTTTCATGCTAAACGCAATCATGTGCGACGATTACTTTTAGCATGACACAGTGAATCGCTTCTAGGTAACGTTCAACATAATATCGTTAATGTAAAATGTAACTGCAGAGACAAAAACAAATGCCCACTTGAAAGAGTTTATAAAACAAAAAGAGTTATTTACAAAGCAGAAGTAGTGGATACAGATGGACAGGGTAAAACATTCATGGGATGTACTGAAGGAAATGTTAAAAATCGTTGGTATAATCACAGATCTACATTCATGCTGAAAAGCCTTTAAACTTATTTCAAAATTTAACCACGTGTAGAAATTGAAAAAAAAAACAAATAAAAAACGACAAAGACCCTGATATAAAATGAGTCATAATCAGATTTTACAACAGTGGTGGTGTCTGCAGATTGTTCCAAGAAGAAAAGTTAGCCATATTATTTCCAGAACGAGAAAAGTTACTAAACGAAAGATCCGAAGTAACGTTCGTATGTAAATATATCAGAAAATATGTTTTAGGATCATACAAACCCGGATGAAAGTGTTTACAATTTTTGAAAAATTCCTCCCTTATTTTGAAATTTCAGTTATTTTGAACTTGCAGTTTTGCATTCTGAACATCCCTGTTAGGCGTTGGGAAAAAAAAGTTGAATCAGTTGAGATAAAACATCTGAAGATACCGAAAGGTTGAAACCAATGTTGCGTAATCTACTGACTTCCAAATTAATATATATGCGTGTGAGTATGTGTGTTCCGTTGAAATCAATCGAAAAAGAAGATTCTATAATATCAAACAATTTTCTCCCGCCATCAATCTGAAATTATTTAATAGTGGAGATAAAGGTTTGAAAAACTTTTTTTAAAAATAGACGGACGTTCACTCGATGTCAAGCCGCTCGCGTACAGTGATAGCTTTTAAAAAACCCTCCTTTTTAAAAACGGAAAAATAACATTCTTGAAAATGGCCAGTAAAGTGATTGAAAGCCCTTGGAAAGAAAAAAATTGTGGAACATTTTCACATTCCTTATCTTCAGCAAAGAGTAAACATGTAAGAATACTGAAAAAATTAAATAAAAAATTAATAAAACCTTCCTCGTCGGTTGTTTTTAACGAAATATGTTTAAAAGAAGGATCGATGCCCAAATAGTCTCCTTTCTTCTGATGCCCATACACCAGAGGTAGAATCGCCGATTTACGCCAATTCGGTCGGGTTTCAATCCTGGATTAAAAGCAATCGGAGTCTAACCGTAGTGACGAGCTGTGATACAGCGGAACAGATCTGTCTGCAGATGACTATATATTTAACCCAGGCTTGAAACCCGACTAAATTGGCGTCACTCAGCGATTCTACCTCTGGGCTATGGGTGCTCGGTAGAAGACGGCAGACTTTTTAGCGTGTATATTATCATTATACACGCTCAATAGCCAAAGTGCTCTAATTCATTACTGAATGAGCGATGCATATATAGGGTGGGTGCATGATAATCTCAAAATACAAATTATCACCAAATCAATTTGAATTATTTGCTTCATTTCGCCTTAATCACTCGTCAAAATCTGCAAGAATTAACATCAACTGTGTGATTTTCCGACAAAGGTATCAGCATATGCTTCAACACCAAAATGTCTACTTTATGCACTGTGCCCCCTCCTCAGGACATAGCCGAACATGGCTCTCCACGATTCCCTGCTTCATGCAACTAGAAATAAAGTCAATTCTTTTTTCTAAACCCTTTTCTGCCATTTATTTACTAAGGCTCGTCAATTATGCTTCACGCTGTTTTCCTTGCCCTCAATCCGTTCTGTGAGGAACAGGTTTTCCAAACCTCCTTTCTTCTTTCATCATTATGGGCCCCGGAAATTTCCATTGTCTCCTCCTGGTGTTAAGTATAAATTTATTTTTTGTTTTCAATTTTTTCTAAAATATTTTTTCTAAAACTATGAATAAAATACAGAAGTAGCCGCCCCCAATGAATAAAATACATTAGTAGCCGACCCACAAAGTATTTGTTAATTGTATTTTGTTTAACACCATATGTTATTTAATCCCGAAGTGTAATGATTTTCTACGCAATTATGCTAATGACATACTAATGGTTTAGTAATTCAAGTTTTACTAATTAACCCATAGATGGGAAGAAGTGGTTGTAACTTTCTCAAAGGGTATTTGCGCGTAAGTGAATATAACGAACCCAACCGGAATTAGAACGCGGCTCTCCGATTAACAATTACGAGACATTATACACTACATCACATCAAAGCTTGCAGCAGCTGGTATTCCAAAGCGGTCACCCATCTAAGTACTGAACAGCTCTACGTTGCTTAAATTCGGTTATCGTATGGGAA
>JBBBDQ010000782.1:365000-372500 GCA_037127315.1 Ascarosepion bandense | reverse complement strand
CATTTGTTTCTTCACAAGGCGTTTCAGGTTCGAAAAAATATTGTCATTTTCATATTAAAACCTTTTCTGTGCTTTCTTGAAACGCGTTTCCAATATAATGAAGCTTTTCCATTTTTTCTCATTTCATTTGTCCATTTTTTATCGAATTAATTAACCTACTAACACACACCACACTCTCTTACTCTCTCTCCCTCTCTCTCACATACACACAGACACACACACAGACACACACACACACACACACATATATATATATGTATATATATATATATATACACACACATACAGACATATATATACTTAGAATTGTTATACATGGAAACTACGATTTGTATTACCGATGAGAATAAAAATGTACATTTATTAATATATATATATATATATATATATATATATATATATATAAACTGACGATCCGTTTAGGAAAAACCTCGGTAGGTTTGTCTGGCTCATTAGGTGCTATATATATAGAGAGAGAGAGCTAGCTAGCTAGCTAGATAGATAGATAGATAGATAGATAGATAGATAGATAGATAGATGTGAAAAACTAATACAGCTCGATAGATAGGTAGATAGATATATACATATGAACAGATAAATACATCTATATATATATATATATATATATATATATATATATATGGAGAGAGAGAAAGATAGATAGATAGATAGATAGATACATACATACATACATACATACATACGAACAGAATCGGATAGATAGATTCATAGATAGATTCGAACAGACTCAGATAGATAGATAGATAGATAGATAGATAGATAGATAGATAGATAGATAGATAGATAGATAGATAGATATTAACAAACTAAGATAGATAGATAGATAGATAGATAGATAGATAGATAGATATTAACAAACTAAGAGAGGCAGATAGATAGATAGATAGATAGATAGATAGATAGATAGATATTCCTTTTCTATATTAATTGGGTGCATGCTCGCTTTTTTTGTCTATATGTGTATGTGCGTATATTTTTATGTAAAACAATTATTCTTGGTAAAGATGCTTATGTATTCAAATCTAAATAAATAATATGATATAATTGAGAAAAATAAAACAGATATTTAGTTAATTACCCATTAAACCTACACACAGCGTTATACGTATATAAAAGTATATATGCATAAACAGATAGACACATACACATATGTATGGTAGTAATGCGGGAAGTGTGTAGACTAAACAATTCTGACAGTCAGTGGAATACTGATAGAAAGGCATTTAAGGCAAGCAGAGTCTGTCATAAAGTGCTTTATATCTAAGATAGATATAATTAATATAAGTAAATATTTGTCACTTAGTTCATTTATGATACCTTCATTCTCTTGCAATATATATATATATATATATATATATATATATATATATGAATTGGAATCAATTATGGACCGAAATCCAATGGAATGAGATGATAAAGAATAAATAAGAAACGTTTAACAGTCAAATATGTTTCAGTATATTAAAGCTTCCTCAGCGAATTAAATATTTGTTCTCTATCTTCTTTCTCACATTAAAATTTTAACCACTCTCCTTGTATATATATATATATATATATATATATATATATATATATATATATATATATCTGTTTATGCATATATACTTTTATATACGTATATATATATATATATATATATATGTAGGTTTCATACATTTTTTTTATCTTTGTTTTAATTATATGGAGTACTATTTTCTAAACACCAAACAAATATTTATATATATATATGCGTGTACTTGCGTGTATATTTATACGTGTATTTATTGATACCCATATTTACACAGGCACACTCATAGGCATACATACACACGCACACACACACACACACACATAAATATAAATATATAGATACTGTATATCTGGGCTGCAATCTCTCTTTTATGAAGGTTTCATTAAAAATGATAGACAATCTTTGGTAGGTAAGTTTTTTTATGTAATTTTTCATGTGATATGATTTTTTTCTTTTGAGGACATAAATTGTGAAAAAATTGTTTAAATGTTTTTGCTTTATAAAAATGAAAAACTCAACACTCAATAACATCGACTACGAACACGGTAATGACATGCTTTCCGTGTTCGGTACATAACACATGCCTCTACACTACATCATACATAACACCATATACATTCTGGTGCATGTAAAATAACATTTATCCCCGAAAATGGCTAAAAGCATAGCCGAAAGCGGTCGGGTAAAGAAAATGTTTAAACAATTTTTATATAATTTATGCCCTCAAAAAACAAAAAAAATAATAAAATCACATGAGGATTACATAAAAACCTTGTCTTATTTGTTATTTTTAATGAAAACATATATATATATTTTTTTTTTTTCTAGACATATTCTATTAAATATAAGAGACAATGAATGTCTATTATGTTTAATCATGAGCCGTTCTAAACGTCGTATTTTTGCTTTAATTTCAGTTGAAAATAAAGACAAAAATTCTCCAACATTTGGATAATTATTTATTGGTTTTCTTCTAAGCTTTCGGCTCACATATATATATATATATATATATATATATATATATATTTTTTCTAGACATATTCTATTAAATATAAGAGACAATGAATGTCTATTATGTTTAATCATGAGCCGTTCTAAACGTCGTATTTTTGCTTTAATTTCAGTTGAAAATAAAGACAAAAATTCTCCAACATTTGGATAATTATTTATTGGTTTTCTTCTAAGCTTTCGGCTCACATATATATATATATATATATATATATATATATATATATATATATTTTCTAGACATATTCTATTAAATATAAGAGACAATGAATGTCTATTATGTTTAATCATGAGCCATTCTAAACGTCGTATTTTTTGCTTTAATTTCAGTTGAAAATAAAGACAAAAATTCTCCAACATTTGGATAATTATTTATTGGTTTTCTTCTAAGCTTTCGGCTCACATATATATATATATATATATATATATATATATATATATATATATATATATATATTTTATTTTCTAGACATATTCTATTAAATATAAGAGACAATGAATGTCTATTATGTTTAATCATGAGCCGTTCTAAAAGTCGTATTTTTGCTTTAATTTCAGTTGAAAATAAAGACAAAAATTCTCCAACATTTGGATAATTATTTATTGGTTTTCTTCTAAGCTTTCGGCTCACATATATATATATATATATATATATACTTTAGAACTGTTATTGTTATAGATATTTTTAGTTCTAATCATGTCTATAATAGTTTTAGATGTGTTTGCAATTATTATCACAAACTTTTATGAGTCTGATGAATAATATCTTTATATCTACAAATTGTGGAGCAGGTATATATAAAATAAACTCTCACAATTGAAATGTGATTAAAAATGCTAAAAATGTGAATATTAGTTCTTTACCATTGATGGAATAATGAAAAGGTTTCCTCGTAGCCCTTCAGATATTTATCAAATCAAGAAAAATTTTTAAAAATCATTGTTGTCGGTGGTGGGTTATTCTTTATCAGGCTGTGTAAAGAATATATTTTCGACAGGATTATATATATATATATATATATAATTATATATATTATCATCCGCAGACAGATCTGTTTCGCCGTGTCACAGCTCATCAGGACGGTTAGACTCCGACTGCTTTTTTACCCAGGATTGAAACCCGACCGAAATGGCGTCAGTAGAGAGAGAGAGAGAGAGAGAGAGAGAGAGAGAGAGAGAGAGAGAGAGAGAGAGAGAGAGAGAGAGATTAGCGTATGAAGTACTAAATTTTGACAAACCTACTTGCCAACGTTCCGTAGGTGTATATTGTACATTGTACCAAGAAAAAGAGAATTAAAACTTCGTTTTTGTTCATGACAGCGTAGTGTTCTAATGAACGATCATATATACTAGTTTTATTCATTATTGAACACATAAAATCCTTTCAGTATATATATATATATATATATATAGTACTGTGCAAAAGTATTAGGAAAAGAACTATTTTATCTTTTATGAGGCATCCAAATAAAGTTTGAAATACTGCTGTCCTAACACATTTGCGCACTACTGGTAGTGTGAAAAAAGTATTAGGACAGGGGTGATTTTCCTCAAAACCTCATAGAAATTGAAAAATATTGGGTGAAAAGCCAAATAAATTGCTAATAAATATTGATTATTTAAAACTAGGTCTAAAAGAAATGTATTTAAAAGAAGTTATATTTAATTTTTCCTTTTTTTCTATTAAATAAGTTATTTTGAAACTACTCTATTGAATATCTATATGATATTTTGGATATCTAATATCAATCTAATATCACTTCGCAAGACACATTTTGGAGATAAATACTAGCTGCTTGGCAGGAGATACCCTTAGATACATTGAAGAAGCTTGTTATGTCAATGCCTGCAGAATGAAAGCTATGATCAAAGCAAAAAGCTATTATACTAAATATTAAATTTATTTTGTAACAAGTATTTTTTCTTGTTAAAGCATTTGTTGAGTAAATCACATAAAATTACTTTAATTAAATTGTTTCTTTTCTGTCAATATGCTTCATAAAAGATAAAATAGTTCTTGCCCTAATACTTTTGCACAGTACTATATATATATATATATAGTGTATCGAGGCAGAAAATAATTTTCTAAACATATGCTGTTAAATATAAGAGACAATGAATATCGTCATTGAAATTTCTTGGTGTTATGATCATTTAAAACATCGTCATTATTTGCTGCCTTGATACACTAAATTTAAGTTACATGATGCCGCAGCATTAAATGATCCTAACACCAAGAAATTTCAATGAGGACGTTTAGCACGGCTCATCATTAAACATAATAGACATTCATTGTCTCTTATATTTAACAGCATATATATATATATATATATATATATATATATATATATATATATATAAATTAGAGAAAATTTTCAAAATTCAAAGGTGTCGGATGCACATTTCGACATGGGATCTCCAACAGAGATTCCACGTCACGTCAGAGACATTGTTTTGTTCCAAATGGCGAAGGCCCTGGTGTAAAGGGGGAAGGGGCAAGGTTAACAACGGTCAAGAATTGAGAGTTCCCTTAAGGTCAGGGAAGTGGGATTTTTTTAAGCAAAACAGAAGAGGTTTTAAGATCAGGTTCTTGGAATTTACCTACCTACTCTTCCAATTCGGATTAAAGAAAAACAATATATATATATATATATATATATATATATATATATATATATATATCAGTTTTTCGTACAACAAAATGCCAATACATACATATTGAAAAATGACAAACTGTAAAATAAAAAGTTTAATGAAATATATATTTTTTTTAATTGGTGAACATTTGTTGACTATGAAGGAATGTGATGACCCTTACTCTGCATATCGCTTTTATGTTTTGCACAGAGGTCGTTCTCCATTCCAACTGATTGTCATGGAGGCTTGGACGATATTTTCATACCTTCCTTATATGAGCAAACAAAAAGGTCTCAAGCTCCAACTGGATTTATTAGGGTTTCTTGGTGAAAATGGGAAATTTTTTCTTCCCCCTTTTCTGAACATTACCCATTTTTTTATCTCTGAATTTTAGATTTTCTTTTGACGTATACGTATAACTAGGTCTGTAGGACGAATGTTTTGCATTGGGTTTCCCTATTTTTTTTTTTTTAGCAGATCGTTTGATCTTTTTTTTTTAACCTTTTTCAATTTCAATTGTTTTTAGAAATATCATTATAGTATTTGTTTTATAGTTTGTCATTTCTCAACATAGTCCACCTTCTTAAGTATATATATATATATATATATATATATATATATATATGCATGCATGGATATTAATAAATATACATATGAATATACACAAATGTACACACATATATAAAGAGTGCTGAATATAATATAACAGAGGTGTAAAGTAAATATTAATAAATATACATATTATCCTTTGAAGGTCTTCACGAGTTCAAAAGAAGTACCTGATGATTTCAGAGTGCATAAAAATCCGAGTCGTGCTGCATACGTTGGATTATATATATATATATATATATATATATATATATATATGGATATCTACCATTTCTTAAAAAAAATTAAATCCCAATATAAGAATTACCCAGACAAACTAAAAATTGACCTGTTCAAAACTAAGCTACTCCGCACCCCCTCCAAACCCAAGGCAGTATCACTATGGCTATAAACTCCCGGCTAAATCGTACTAAACTCCCACCTCATTCACTTACATATCATATGACCAAAAATAAACCGTTTTCACCATTTATTTTTCATTTCAACTTATCACCAGATGAGAAGCAAACGTAGTTCCGAAACGAGAAGATTTTTGTGTAGTGATTCTATGCTTTTATAAACCATTACAATACTATATATATATATATAATCTTACGTCTGTAGTACGACTCTGATTTATGTACTCTGAAAACATCAGTTACTTCTTATGAACTCGCGAAGTCTTGCTATGGACAAAAAGTAATATGTATATATATTAATATTTACTTTAGAGCTCTGTTATATTATATTGAGCACTCTTTATATATTCGTGTACTTTCGGGTATATTCATATGTATGTTTATTGGTATCCATACATACATACACACATACACACACACAGACATATATATATATATATATATATATATATATATATATATATATATATAGTATTGTAATGGTTGTTACAATGGTTTATAAAGGCATAGTATCACTACACAAAAATCTTCGCGTTTCGGAGCTACGTTTGCTCCTCCTCTGGTGATAAGTTGAAATGAAACTCATTATAAAGCTCTACGTTGTATAGAGCACTCTTTATAAAAGTAAATGCATGAACAGTGGGTTTAAAACCTATGTATTCGATAAATTTCTTACAATATATATATATATATATATATATATATATATATATATATTATTGTAACAAAATAAATGCATATACAGAGATATAGATATAAATATATACATAAGTACATAAAGCAGTTTTATTAATTTATAAAGATCCATGTAGAAATACGATCCCAGCAGCCATTGTGTGAGCGCAACTTAAATAGTATAATTTTCAGAGAGACAAATGCACCGCATTCTTCCTTTTGTCATGTAAACCCAGGTAAATAAAACCTTGAATATATATATATATATATATATATATATATATATATATATATATATATAGTCAACCGCAGACAGATCTGTTTCGCTGTATCACTGTATCACTGCTCATCAGTACGGTTAGACTCCGATTGCTTTTAACGCACGATTGAAACCCGACAGAATTGGCGTCAGTCGGCTATTCTACCTCTGGGCTATGGGAGCTCGGTAGAAGGAAGCTGACCTTTAGCGTATGATGTATCATACGCCAGTAGCCGGAGTGCTCTTATTCTTTACTGAATGAGCGATGCGTAGATGCTAGAGTAGCTACTGTTTTTTCAAAGTCTACCATTCTTCCAAAGTGCTCAATATATATATTTGGATTTTCTCGACAAAAATCAAAAAAGTGTCTGCTATATAATCGA
>JBBBDQ010000782.1:345000-362500 GCA_037127315.1 Ascarosepion bandense | reverse complement strand
ATCAGACGGTATGAACGGATCCTACACAAAATTAATAGACAAAACTTGTCTATATTATTCAATGAAACCTGCATTAATGAAAAAATGCTGCCAAAATACACACAATATATATATATATATATATATATATATATATATATATATATATATATATATATATAAGAAAAATTAAGACAGACACGTTATTTCATGGTGAATGGGAAGTATGGGCCTATTTCAGGTGAAACATCGTCAGCTTCTGTCTTTATTTTACAAAAGATTTTTCATGTTAAATCTTTTGTAAAATAAAGACGGAAGTTAACGATGGGTCTCTTGAAATATGCCTATACTTTCGATTCACCATGAAATAACGTGTCTGTCTTAATTTTTCTTATGTTTGCTCTATATGTTTTTATATGTATATATGTTTAGAGCTCTCTTAGAGAGTTATCCTGCCACTGTATGTACAGGTTACTCCTTTGGATTCTTTTCTACCCACACTGCATTATATATATATATATATATATACATATACTTCAGGCCCTGAGAAATGTTCATTTATCCTAACATGATTTTATGTTTATATGTATGTCAGTTTTCGTTTTCCTATAATTAAGTGGGTTCGAATGCACGGTAGTAAAAATACAATATACTGTTTTTGGATAGTGTACTTAGAAATCAACATTACATCCAGACTGTCCCTTTCACAACTCAAGCAATCTTCATAACCGGTTTTGAATATCACTGGTGGTGGAAAACTAAACTTTCAAAAGGCTGGGTTCGGTCCTATATTAACTATATCGCCCTCTCCTTCCCCACCCTCTCTCTCAGTCTCTGTCTCTGTCTCTGTCTCTCTACATATATAAAAGTCATCAACATACAAGCCTGTTTCGCTGTGTCACAGCTCATCAATGTGGTAGACACATCCACTAGCTTGTAGACGGGATCGAAACTCGACCGAAATATATATATATATATATGTGTGTGTGTCTGTGTGTGTGTGTGTGTGTGTGTGCGCGTGTGTGTGTGTGTATGTGTGTGTGTGTGGTCAAATATAACGAAGGTACGTTTTAAGTTGTGGTGTAGTGGATATCAGCTCAGAATGAGAAAGCGGAGAGACGAGTTCGAATTCCAGTTGAATTCGTTGCATTCACTTAAGCGCAAATACCCTTGGGAAAAGTATTAATCTGTATCTTCTCCCCCTAAATATGGGTTAAATAGTTGGTCAGATTGGGTTCTTTAGCCTTTGTTGACAACCCGTCTACCGCAGAAAGTAATGCCAACTTACTGCGGGAAAATATTTTTGCCAGTCATCCATGTGATGAGCGTGTATGGCACTGAATTAGGGAGGTGGATGCAATTTAGCGAGGTGTATGACATTTATGCAGGTAGATGTGATTTAGGAAAGTAGAAGATGACAGTTCTTCTGAAGAGTTTGGCAAACCACGAGCAAGTATACGGAAGGGAGTACAACAGAGGGATTTGCGTGAAATGAAACTGATGGAGTTACATATAATTTTATAGACTGTAAAAGAGTGTGACCTTGATGCCAGTTTAGTAGCGTGAGGAAATTCATCAGGTCGAAGCACCAGGGAAAGAAGCTCGTCATAGTAGAAGCTGTGAAAATATTTGTAGAAAAGATAGAGAGATGCCTCTCTAGCTCTCTCTCTCTCTCTCTCTCTCTCTCTATATATATATATATATATATATATATATATATCGCTCATTCAGCAAAATGAATTAGAACGCTCTAGCTATTGGGCGCGTATAATGATATGCGCTAAAATGTCTGCCTACTTCCACCGAACGCCCATGGCCCAGGGGTAGAGTCGCCGACTGACGCCATTTCGGTCGGGTTTCAAACCTGGGTAAAAGAACAATCAGAGTCTAACCGTACTGATGAGCTGTGATACGGCAAAATAGATCTGTCTGCGGATGACAATATATATATATATATATATATATATATATATATATAAATATATATATATAGACGACGAAATCTCCACAAACATTCTGAAATACCTAATGAAATAGATGACAGAAGAGATTGATTATCCCAATGGCTTTCTATACTTAATACTTCTCTCCTCCACTCTCGCATGGTCATAATGTGTAGTGAGATTTTCGCTTCCAGTGTTCCATACGGACATGTTCGTCGTTGCTTAGAAAATCTTCCATGCAAACAATATAGACTACTACTATTGTTTGACCTCGAGCTGTTTAATACACTTAATTCAATTGTCATCTTTGATAATGGCTAATGTAAGCCAAAAGGATTAAAAATATGTATTAATATTGTGATTTTCTTTCTTCTTTCAACGATAATGCTATGAAGCTTATCAGACGATTTGAAACGGATTTATATAAAAGGGACAAAACTTGTCTGTATTTTTTAATGAAACATGCATCAATATATATATATATATATATATATATATATATATATATATATATATATATATATATCCCCTTGATGAGACAACTTAAACAAAAGACAATAACCCTTTATTACAATCACTGGGGTATATGAACTCCATTCCTTGCGTAGTAGTTGCTCTTTTGGAAGTCATGAGTTATCTCCCTCTAACCCTGTAAGTTATTGCTGTAGCCTGGTATTGAACTCACAACTCTTTGGGTCAAGTCAGAGGAACTAGCCAAAGTCTGTATCCACTGGGCCATGTGTCCTTAAAGGTTTGGTTCAAAATTCCTAGCACCTGAAAAAGGCCGAAGCGTACAACAGCCGAAACATCGTACAATTGACAACAGAACCGAGGACATTAGTCTGAATAATGTAAATACTGTAATTACTGCCTCATTTCTGAAATATAGACAAATAGAATGGTCTATTATTAAACGTCGTACAAAAATAACTGACATAATTAAAATTGTTAATATCTGAGTAACTACATGTAAACAAAATTGAGTAGGCTTCGTGTTGAATAATACGAGATTTATCAAAATTCTAACGAGATGTCGATTTTATAACCGGTTTCACATAGCTTCACAAATATTCAATATGCATACCGTCTGCGACACGACATAAATCAAGTCGGTAGTCCAGTTCCTGCCAAACACGCCGTAGTATGTATTGCGTAACATTGTACAACGGTTCAGTGATTCTCTGCTTATGAAAAGGGAAATATATACGTGTCCTTTCATATAGCTCCATAGAAATAAATCTGTGTGTCAATTTAGGTGAACATGGTAAGTATTTTAATAGTATATATTCATTATCACTGGCAAACCCGATCCATCTTCTCGTTGAGATAGGTTAGTTTAGTCAACTTAGCTTTTACACATTTTTTTAATTTGAGATCATTTGAGAAAGCATTGGCTATTTTATTTTTTGAGATACGAAACATATACGATGGCTCAAAAAATAAAATAGTCAATACTTGCTCAAATGATCTCATATTTTAACAAAATGTGTAAAAGCTAGCTATGCATTATAATGGAATAGGAAATAGATTCAAACTGTTAGAAAAAAACAAGTCATCATAAAGCACCTAAATAACCTCATTTTACTAAACAAAAGAAATGAATTGATGACCACATACAGGCATAGAAATAAATATCTACCCAAATATATAGACTCGGATTAACATACATCAACCTTTTCATGATATATTTATTATCTATTATTTCTTATTTACTTTGTATTTTTTAATTCATTTGTATTTATTTTATTTGACTTTATTCACCACATTATGTCATGGTTTACACACACACACACGCACACACACACACACACACACACACACATACACATACACACACATATATCATTATTATTATTATTATTATTATTTAAAGCCTTTCGTTCACCGAAAATAATAAACCACAAGTGGTTCAAAAATTAAAATTAAATTCTAGAAACGGTCAGTTCGTAATATGCTCCTGATGACTGCATACAGCACGGAACTCCAAGTCATGCTATAGGTTTATAGATACATTTAATAATATGTACTTAATAGCTCTCTTAAATTACATGGAGAACTGTTTTATTAACACAAGATTAATATTTATATATATATATGTGTGTGTACCTATATATATATATGTATATATATATATATATATATGTATATATATGTATATATATGTATATATATACGTATATATATGTATATATATATGTATATATATGTATATATGTATATATATGTATATATATGTATGTATATATATATGTATATATGTATGTATATATATGTATATATATATGTATATATATATATATATATACAATATATATATAATATATATATATATATATATATATATATATATATAATATTAGACAGGTTTTAGTTGATAACACAGTAATACTCACGCACATACACAGTAAAAAGAACCTTCAGATATTGGAGGCAATCGACATAAAATCAAAGCAACCCACACTCAAGAAAATCGCATTTCAATCTGGTCACAACACATTAAATTGCATTTAGACATATGGTTCTGTTGTTAACATTTGGATCTCTCGCGTGGAACCGCATTAATAATTTTCGACCTGTGTCTGCTATTCGGTGACTGCTATCCTTGCATAGCAATGTAATATGTCAACACAAGATAATATCGTCTTTGATGGTGGATGTCTTTATCTTAACGTACCTGTTACCACTCCGAAGATGGCACATGTGATCCGAAAAGCTTAGAACCGCTGTAATGAAAATATCCAAATGTAGGATATTATTTTTTTCTTTATTCTCATCTAAAATTAAATCCAAAATACTATGCTTAGAAAGGCTCATGATTAAACATAATAGACATTCATGGTCTGTTATATATATATATATATATATATATATATATATATATATATATATATATAAAGTGAGGAAGTTGTGATAAAATATAACGAAGGTATGCTTTAAGTCCTTAAATAGGACAGATTTATACTCACACAAAAATGACTCTTAGAAATCGGTTAATACTAAAATGTTTCTATAATAAATATAATTATAAGTTAAGTCAGTGTGCCATTCGTGAAACACGTTTGGTTTCGAAAGAACATGACTGACATCGCTTTCTGCGGTAGACAGGTTGCCAGCTAAGTCCATAGAACCGAATCTGTTCTGTTATTTAATCCATAACTGGATGGAAGAGGCGGATGAATAACTTTTCGTAAGTGAATGCAATTAATTCAACTGGAATTCGAACTCAGCTCCCCAATTTCTCGTTCCGAGCCGCTATCCACTGCACCACAACACACATCTAAAAATAAATATATGTTTTGGTAATTTTATTCGATACAGTCTCCTTCGGCTTCCATACGGCTTTGTGTAAGGTCTGAATCACCTACATGCTAGGATCAAGAGGTTTCGTTCACATGGGTCATTACTTTGATTATGGAGGTTTTTATGGAATCTTTAGTGTTATGAAGAGGCTCATTAACCTCTTTCTCAACTACAATGCATACATAGTAGTACAAGGAGTTATGATCTGTGGAGCTAGGAGTCCAACTGTTAAAAGTTATGTAATCTATTGAGAAGAAACAAATGGTTTCTTTCTCTACTGGATTTTAAAGTTTATTTATGGGCCTCTTAGATTTAATTAAGCGATTTTCATTTACCTCTTCTGACATTTTCTCATCTCATAAGATTTAAATCTGATATATTCACGGACATCCTTTCGTGTTCTTTTGCAAAAAGACCTCATGGATCTTCTGGGATTACCATCAATGGTCTGCAGTACTTGCCGGATATATTCAGATGTTCTGATGATATCAGTGTGCTTGGAATGTTTATAACGTTTTGATACTGGGGATACATTTCCATCTTTGGCCTCTAAATCTTCGAGAAACTTGTAGACGAGGGATTTTAGCGACTTTTAAAAATGGTGCTATTTCTAAATTAGTAATTTAGCCATTATAAAACCGTCTTCTTCATTTCTTGTATAAGTATCAAGTTTGCCAATTATAATTCTGAAAATGCAAAGTCAAATAATTTACTGCTATGGTAAAAATAACATATGTCCTCAAATACTTTGTGCAACCTATATATATATATATATAGTGTATCGAGGCAGCAAATAATTTTCTAAACATATACTGTTAAATATAAGAGACAATGAATGTCTATTATGTTTAATCATGAACCGTTCTAAACGTCGTATTTTAGATTTAATTTCAGTTGAAAATAAAGACAAAAATTTTCCAAAATTTGGATAATGTTTTATTAAGTTGGTTCTAAGCTTTCGGCTCACATGAGCCATCTTCAGAGAGATCACCAAGACGGTAACACAATAACATCCACCATCACCGACGATTTTATCTTGTGTTGACATAAATTTCCGCTAGGCAACGGCAATAGTTACCAGAAATAACAAACGCAGTTCGCAAATTTGCAATGCGGTTCTCTGACGTCACACCGCGTGATAGCGCAAAATGACAACAGAACCATGTATTCAAGTGCAATGTAATATGTTATGACCAGATTTAAAAGTGCGTTTGTTATTTTTGGAAACTATTGCCATTGCCTAGTGGAGTTTTATGTCAACACAAATAAAATCGTCGGTGATGGTGGATGTTATTGTGTTACAGTTTTGGTGACCTCTCTGAAGATGGCTCATGTGAGCCGAAAGCTTAGAAACAAATTAATAAAAAATTATCCAAATGTTGGAGAATTTTTCTCTTTATTTTCAAATGAAATTAAAGCCAAAATACGACATTTAGAACGGCTCACGATTAAACATAATAGGCATTCATTGTCTCTTATATTTAACAATATATATATATATATATATATATATATATATATATATATATTATCCTACGGCTACGACACGACACGGAATTTTATGCGTCATGCAATCTCCAGGTTCATATTTCAAACAGTCGGGATAATAGATTTTTATTTAAGTCCACTCAATGTTCATGAGAATTAAATCTTATTAAAATATGTTACTACTTTTTTCATAAGTTTAAAAAAATAAATATCTTACGATTACATGTGGATAAAAAATTTACAATTTATATTTAAAATTTATATATATATATATATATATATATATATATATATCCAAGTGAATAAAGAACGAAGAAAATATTAACAACGTTCAAAACATTAATTTAAAACAGTACTCAATATAGAAATGGTGGTATGAATATTTATTATAAATTATAGTTTGGAAAGTATACATTTTGTTTCGACATTGAAGACACAATGTTTCATCAGGCAGTAACCGCTATTTTTTGAAAGGGAAATAGAAAATTCACTTCGTTTATATTGGTAAAGTTTTGTGTGCGAGGTAAACGAGCTAGAGAAAATGAGAAATCATAATTGGGGATTGTAAAAGAGAGACATTGAACAAAAAGAGAAAAACGAGAGAGAAATATATATATACTAGCAGTATAGCCCGGCGTTGCTCGGGTGCAATGAAATCTTTAAAACTAATCCATGGTCTTTAAACGTTGGCAAAAAAGACTAAAAAGCAATAGTTGGTTCCAGTTAAAGCGAAACTGTAGACTGAAAGAAAAATGAATGGATGTAAGTCAAATTTTGATTTCCTGGTATCGATATCAAATGAGTTTTTCCCGTCGTAAACTGAATTTTGAAGGCTAAATAAGTCCTCTGAGTAAATGTTATCAAAGCTGAGACTAAGAACTACAATTATACCTACTTAAAGCCAAACCAGAAGCAAAAACTAAAATAAAAGGGCTGAAAAAGTACAGACATACAGGTAGATAAACAGACGCACACACAAACATCTTCCCTTTTATATATATATATATATATATATATATATATTATTGATTTTATGCACTGTTGTGAGAACTGCAACCTTGAAGCTTCTGAATATCGTTTCTTATGTCTTTGCCTATGAGTGCATCAAATTTGATTAAAATCCGAACACTCCTTCTTTAACCCGATTTTTTCGATTATCGATTTTCGATATTTATCGGGGGTACCTCGGCACAAAACCTAAGAACACTCGCAGACGCTTATAGTACAACTGTGTAAATTTTCAAGAAAATCGGTTCAGCCGTTTCGGAGTCTATAGGTAGCGGACACACACACAAACAGACACACAGACACACACACAGACAAAGTTCCATTTATAAATAAGCTTAGATAATCGCGTCTAAAACCACCTAACTGTTCTCTCAGAAAAACATGGAAAAACTTAACTATGAAATTTAATTTCAAATATACGAGGATATATTTATGGTACAAAAAATTGTACATCATAATTTTAATACAATTTGAAAAAATAACTACTCTTACTATTATTTTAAAAATTAATGCTAATTTTAGAAACAGTTTTAAAATAATTAAACATAATAAAATTAAAAAATATAAATATAGAAACATTAAAATTTGAAAAACGCAACAGAAGAGGGAAATACACAAAAAGAGGGAAAGAAAAAAGAAAAAATTACGATAGAACAGATTTTAAAATAATTAAAAAAATTTAAAAAAACGCTAGATCAAAACCGCCGTATATAATTTATTTTAAAAACCTGACAAGGGTTTCTTAACCTTTCAATTATAATATAGCGACTATAGGGATTATTTATGGTGAAAAATAAATCATTTATCCTAACATAAATTACATTATAACCACTAGTAGTTATCTATTCTAGCTTGGGAATACCAGGTGCTGTAAGCATTTAGTGACGGATGTGAGTTGTGGTGCAGTGGATATCGGCTCGGAAAGAGAAATCAGTGAGCCGAGTTCGAATTCCAGTTGAATACGCTGCATTCACTTAAGCACTGGTAGCCTTTGGAAAGGTATTAATCCGTCCATTCCCTCCAGTTATGGGTTAAATAACAAGGATATGACTTGGGGACCCTGCTCTTAAAAACAAATCCCAATGAATTGTAAAAAGAAAAACGTTGTAAAAATAAAAAAAATAACCTTACCCAAAAATCACTGGTTATGATCTTAAAATGATCCCATAAGGATTGATAGGTCGTTAAGCCTCAAAAACAAACAAAATCTATTCTAACTGTAGTTAAAATCTAAAAATGTAGGATCAATAAATTGAAGATCCTTTTTTAGATTATGTCGCTAACCTCAAGATGAATAGTAGGAGCACCTGACCAGATATGGCAACAGTATTAAAGGCACGGACAAATGCAAGATTTATAAATGTGCAAAATGGATTCTGACGACAAAAACTTACTAAACTGACATAATGACCCAAACTTCCTAGCAGTAGATGCAGCTATAGATTCGATGTAGACGTTCCATTTGAGGTCGATTGAGAGAGTGAGGCCAAGGAGCCGCAGTGTATTGCTCTAGCGTCATTCATTCTCATGGTAGGTATGAAAGTTTTTCTATGGTAGTTAAAGGAAGCATTTATAATTACGGGCCATTTCCTACCCCACTTAATCACAGATTAGAGGTTCCTTAAGGACAAAATGAATGTTGAATGTTCTCATTGTACAAAAGCAGACCTTGCTTGGAAAGTCTAAGGGAAGTCGCTAATCTGAGATTTTTGTCTTGAAATGAGATGGACAGACCAGAGATGTTTTTGAAGTAGTAATACCTTTTTGAAGAATGGGGCAAACTCGTTGATCCGTGTCCTGAAACTACTAATCCATTAATCTAACTTGACCAGGTTTTCCATATGTTATGGTGAAATACACCTATTCCTCAGATAATGCATTATCCCTCCTATATTAATAAGAGTTAACAGGAAGTTAACTAGAGAAGTTCTTGAGAAGTTCTAAGGAGTTCTTAGAAGTTCTAGAGAGTTCTTTAGAGTTCTATTGGAGTTCAGTAGAACTATTAGTTAGTTTCAGTTTGGACTAAGGAAGTTGATATTAGTAGGCAGTTAGCCGATTACTAAGGAGTCAGCTTACAGCGGAAGATTACCAAGTTCCTAACATTTTGTGTGCGTTAAGTCGATTAGCAATCGACTGTAGTTAAAGGCATACAATTGCGCTCAAAAATAAATTTAATCGAAGTCGTAAAATTCTGTAGAGATGTTGATATGCCGCAAAACAAAACCAGCTAACCAACAATACCTATTTATAGTAAAATTACCAAACAATATGCACGGGCGCGAATGGTTAGAACGTTTGCTTTCTGACCATGATGCCCAGGTTCGAATCTCACTATGGTCGATTTGTTAGGAAGGTGACTTCTTATTTTTTTTTTTTAATCATCTCACCCCAAGCAAGGCCACTATTGCGCATGGGGTTACATAGGGGAAGGTAAAGAGGAGTGGTTAGACATAGCGAATGTCAGGAGGAAGGTGACAGATGAGTAAGGATACCGAGGATGAGGGTTGGGCAGATGGGAAGAGTGTTTGATAGAATGGGAGCAGGTTAGTGTGTTAGGAGGTGTCTATTGACCTTACATTTAAACTCCTGGAGATTGTATCCGTCGGGGAAAAGCTGTCGGAGACGATCCAAATGTGTGGCACCTTTGGAAAGTGCCGAAAAACCATACCACGGGTTGACCCAAGCCTTGTGAGTAAAATTGGGTAGACGGCTCCCTTTGAGAAGCCGTCGATTACTGGGCTAGCTCGAAGTTACAAGTCATCGTGACTGAGGGTTTGAGGGTCCTGGCTTTGTTCAGACTGTTGTTCACGCTAGATAACTCGCTCTCTCCCAAAAGCTGTAACTAAGACCCGCTCAGCCTAATTGCAGTATAAACCACAGGTGGGCTCTGTGGGTGTGCCTGAGCAGGCGTTTGCAGTAAGGATTAGCTAGCCGCCTTGGTAGACGAGTATCCTCGAATACAAGTGGCCGGCCATTATTATTACCTGCAAAACTTATTCAATGCAAAATGACCAACAATAAATTCTATCTATAGCTGAAGGCTTACAATTGAGATTAAAATAATTTATTTGAAGCCATGAACTTATGTATTAGACGTTAGCATTAAATAACCCATAGTGTTGTTGCTATGTTGCTAAAAATCAATTAACATGAACTTTCATGTCATTAATCCACGTAATAATTTACAATTTTAAAAAATTTAACATTATTCCAAAATACCATATGACCGTCTTTAGTAATTGTCCATATAAAAAAGCGGAGGTGATTTTTTAGGTGTAACTTAGATGTGGCACAAGGCCAAAAGTATGGAGTACTTAGTGAGGAATGAACTCACTATTCAGTTGAAATTGTAGCTAGACAAGATTGCTAACCATAAAAAACAACAATAGAGTGACCCCCGCAAATCTGAGTATCATCTACCATATATTAAATCGTGAAAGCAGAATAACATATATTTTTCCTAGGTCAGAGCTCCCAAGAAAGTTAAATTTCCACATTCTTCTTCTTCTATGTGCCTTGTTCTTTCAGAACGTAGGCGATGTTGGCCTTCCACGTTTGCCTCTCCCTCTTAGCACGCTTTTTTCTGTAAACACTCGTTCTGATATCCACCCGCTCAGGCCCGTTAAGTATGTTACATTCTGCTTTCCCTTGTCTCTCCTTCCCTCTACTATCAAATTCTCCAAGCTCTCCTTCTTCATTGCATGTCCCAGGAACTTTAGCTGTCTCTTCCTGGTACTCAGTATTTATTACCTTTTCGTTTTCATCCTTTCTAAAACTTCATCATTGTTCACATGATCGATAGAGTTGATTTGGAAAACTAACCA
This sequence comes from Ascarosepion bandense, assembly GCA_037127315.1. Taxonomy (NCBI): domain Eukaryota; kingdom Metazoa; phylum Mollusca; class Cephalopoda; order Sepiida; family Sepiidae; genus Ascarosepion; species Ascarosepion bandense. The sequence continues at coordinate 350,958 of JBBBDQ010000782.1, read as the reverse complement.
GAATTCACTGATTCAGCCGGGGTGCCATTGCCTCTGGTTGCTGTTTAGAGAGGTACAAACTGCAAACACGGTCGTTCAGGTATTCTTGTCAATGTATTACTTTGAATTCAGCTTCGATAAATTGGTCTTAAGCATCAGTTTATGCATTTGTCTATACTTCTGAAATGAGGTAGTATTTCAGTCAGTTAAGTGCCATACCTGATACACGCTTGGGCGATCATGTCTCGAAAGAGACATGACTGACTGGGCAGAAGATTATCCCGCAGTAGGTTGCAATTGATTTCTGCGGTAGACTGGTTGCCGACCAAGGCTATAGAACCCAATCTGTCCTGTTATTTAACCCATAACTGGAAGGAAGAGACGGATTAATACCTTTCCCAAGTGTATTTGCGCGTAAGTGAATACAATGGATTCAACTGGAATTCGAAATCGGCTCCCCGGTTTCTCGTTCCGAGTAGATATTCACTGTACCACAACGAGGTAGTATTTACATTACTTATATTATATATTATTATATTATTGTTCTGTCTTCATCTTTATTGTCATGTTTACGACGTTTCAACCGTTGTACGCTCCCGCCTTTTTCGGGTGCTAGGAAATTTGAAAACTTTATTTCGATCACTATGCTACATCATTTCCATTGCTATGTAGTTATCTCCCTTTCACTCAACTCTCAAAGTTATAGCCTGGTATTCAATTCACAACTCTTTGGGTCAAGTCACTTGGACTAACCAACACTTACTCTACCGACCATAATTATTAGGACATCCCAGTTTTTTTTAATGGTATATTTCCTACTATTTTTAGTATTTATTGCCAAGTGGATAATTCGAAATGAAAATATAATGGTTCTTTTCTTATTATTACTTTGCAAAAAAAAGGAAATGTTACTAGCATGGAAAAGTGAGCACAAAGACTGGACATCAGAAGAGTTCATTTGATGCGCATGTTATTGTGCAGTATTAACAAAAGAACCATTCTATTTTCATTTAGAATTATCAACTTGGCAATAAATACTAAAAATAGTATGAAATACATCACTTTTTTTATTAATTGAGGTGGCCTAGTAATTATAGCCGGTAGTGTGTGTGTGTGTATATATATATATATATATATATATATATATATATATATATACATACGGTTTATAATTATTAGGCCACTCTATTAAAAACAATGATGTATTTCATAATATTTCTAGTATTTATTGCTAAATGAAAATAGAATGGTTCTTTTGATATTATTACTTTGCAAAATTTACAAGGCAAGGAAGCAAAGATGAACTCTTCCGAACCACTTTAAATTTTCTTCATTCTTTCATTGATGAAACTGCAATGTAGGTAATTATTAAATATTTATAAATTCATTTGATGCACATGTTATTGTGCAGTATTAACAAAAGAACCATTCTATTTTCATTTGCAATTATTCACTTGGCAATAAATACTAAAAAATAGTGTGAGATACATCATTTTTTAAAACACTGGTGTGGCCTAATAATTATGGCCTGTAGTGTATATATATATATATATATATATATATATATATATATATATATATATAGCAAATCTAAGGTGTGCGATGGGTAAATTGTTGCTATTTGCCTTGTAAAATTTTGTAAAGTAATAATAACAAAAGAACCATTCTATTTTAGTTACAATTGCTTCGGCCAGCCAATAAGAAAAAAGTGACTAGCATGGAGAAGAGAGCACAAAAACTGGACACCAGAACATTTCATTTGATGCACATGTTATTGTGCAGTATTAACAAAAGAATCATTCTATTCTTATTTAGAATTATCCAATAAATACTAAAAATAGTATGAAATACATCATTTTATTAAAAACCGGGATGACCTAATACTGATGGCCGGTGATTTATACCCAATTGGCCATGTGACCTTAAGAAGATCAGTGTATGAATTTCTGGGACTTATAAACCTATACATTTATTTCTGTAATTTATTGGTGAAAAAATTTAGTTTTTTTCTGTTTACACCTTCATGTACACTACCGGCCATAATTATTAGGCAACGCCAGTGTATTAAAAAATGATGTATTTTATACTATATCTTAGTATTTATTGCCAAGTGAATAACTGTAAATGAAAATAAAATGGTTCGTTTGTTAATACTGCACAATAACATGTGCATCAAATGAATTTATAAATATTTAATAATTACCTATATTGCAGTTTCATCAATGAAAGAATGAAGAAAATGTAGACTGATTCGAACGAGTTCATCTTTGTTTCCTTGCCTTGGAAAATATTGCAAAGTAATATTAACAAAAGAATCATTCTATTTCCATTTAAAATTATCCACTTAAAAATAGTATTAAATACATCATTTCTTTTAAAAAACTGAGGTGGCCTAATAGTTATGGCCGGTAGTGCATATGTGTGTATTAGAGGTATTGCATAAATATGAATATTTTATCTAAAATCGGCGCTCTAGATTTAGGTTAGAACATTTATTTATATGATTTCCTCAATTCCTTTGAAAACCAGTGTATATCTTGCATAGAAATACATACAGAAGAGAAATGTGTTAAGGAATGTGTTGAATTGAAACTGTTAATGAAGTTTCAGCCTGTCAGAATTTGATGATACTAAGTAAAAAGATATGAGCAAAAATGTAAATGAAAATAACTTCAAACTATTCTGCCATAACGAAATGCGCTCTAACGATAAACACGATGAGCTACCATTAAAAATATATAAAAATTAAAAAAACATAATCCGCCGGAAAATATTAATTACACTCCTTGAACTTATTATTTGCGATAAAAAAAAGTTTAAGTCATCTAGCGTAATCATCAGCAGTAACTAGAAACTGTAAAATTCTTTGGTAGAGTGTATAACTAATAACAACAAATAAATTCTTGCGTTGGATACAAAAACACCACATTTTCTCGTAGGTTATCATGTCACTCGTCGAACTTTCTTAAACACAAAAAATGATCTTCTTTATTTCTGAATTAAAAACGAGTAAAATATTTTTTGCATGCATTAATTCTCACATCACAAAAATAGAACTGTGAGAAACAGAAGTAGAAAATAATATTAGTAGGTAATACTAAAATACTATAAATACTATATACTAAATATACTATAAATACTATATACTAAATATACTATAAATACTATATACTAAAATACTATAAATACTATATACTAAATATACTATAAATACTATATACTAAATATACTATAAATACTATATACTAAATATACTATAAATACTATATACTAAATATACTATAAATACTATATACTATAATACTATAAATCAAAAACTGCATAGTCTTAAAACAATCGAAACTATTATCAGACAAAATCTCATTGAATGAAATATGTTTCACAAAAGAAAACGCACTTTTGAAATATGTATAAAATCTTAAAGTGTTTATGAGATGATGAAAATTGTGAACCGGAAGAGCGAAACGAAAAGCTAGGGTACGGCTGTGTAAAATAGGAAGTGAGCCAACCAGTATTCTTTTATCGGATCAACTAGCAGTTTAGCCCGGTTTCACTCGGGTAGTTTCAGAAATAATAAGAATAAAAAACATATGATGAATTTACATAGCAAATACTTACACAACGTCCACCTTCGTCACTTTTATAGATATAGATAGCAGTTTAAATCGAATCTATCAAACAAACAAATACTTACACAGCATCCATCCTCGTCACTTTTATAGATAGAGATGAAGCCAAGGAACCCAAGATAAACACTAGTAGTTAATAACACACAGCAAGGGTCGGCTTAAATCTTTATTAGACGAAAGAAAGAACACGAATTAAATAAAATATATTTCACCAAAAGAAACGGTATTTTTAAAATGTGTATAAAATATTTCATTATTTTGTTAATAATTATATAAAGAATAAGGATAAATAAAGAGATGGTTAAAAAGAAGGAGGTAAGGAGAAGGAAGAGATGGAGAAGCAGAAAGGAAGAAGTAGAAGGCGGAGGAGGTAGATGAGGAGTAGGAGAAGGAGAGAGAGATAGACAAGAAGTAGAAAAAAGAGGTGGATAAGAAAGAGGAAATGGACAAGAAGGAGGAGAAGATAGCAAAGTAGGAGAAGGAGATAAATAAGGAGGAGGAGCAGACGGTGAAGTAGAAGAAGAAGTAAGATAAGGAGAAGGTGTAGATGGCGAAGAAGGAGGAGGAGATGGATAAAGGAGGAGGAGATGGAGAAGTAGGAGAAGGAGATAAATAAGGAGGAGGCGAAGATGGTGAGGTAGAAGCAGGAGATGGATAAGGAGGAGGAGGAGCAGGAGGAGCAGATGGTGAATTAGAAGAAGGAGTTAGATAAGGAGAAGGAGGAGGGGATGGATAAAGGAGAAGAAGATGGATAAGAAGGAGAAGGAGCTGGTGATGAAAGAGAGGGAGGTAGATCAGGAGGAGGAGGAAATAGCGAAGTAGGAGAAGATAGATAGATAGATAGATAGATAGATAGATAGATAGATAAGGAGGTGTAGATAATGAAGTAAGTGAAAGAGATGGATGAGGGGGAGAAGGAGATGGTGAAGTAGGAGAAGATAGATAGATAGATAGATAGATAGATAGATAATGAAGAGAATGAGATAGATAGATAGATAGACAGATAGATAGATAGATAGATAGATAGATAGATAGATAGATAGATAGATAGATAATGAAGAGAATGAGATAGATAGATAGATAGATAGATAGATAGATAGATAGATAGATAGATAGATAGATAAGATAATGAAGTAAGTGAAAGAGATGGATGAGGGGGAGAAGGAGATGGCGAAGTAGGAGAAAGTGATAGATAAGAAGGAACATAGAGATAGAGACGGATTAATACCCTTGGGAAAGGTATTAATCCGTCTCTTCCTTCCAGTTATGTGTTAAATAGCAGGACAGATTGGGTTATATAACCTTGGTCGGCAACCAGTCTACCGCAGAAAGTAATGGCAACCTACTGCGGGATAATCTTCTGTCAAGTCAGTCATGTCTCTTTCGAGACATGATCGCCCAAGCGTGTATCACGTATGGCACTTAACTGACTGAAACCAACTTAAAGCATTAAATAGAATTATTTCACCAAAGGAAACATCCTTTTTAAAATGTGTATAAAATATTAAAAGTGCGTATTAAACAATGACAATATGCTTCCCTGTGCTTCTTCTATAAATACTTTCATGGCTTCTGCTCTGATGAACTTAAATCTATGGTGTCCCCTAGATGTGATTTTGCACGAGATACTAGATTGGCAACTAGGTTCCACCCTTTTACAGTGAAACCGATGAAATGTCACGGCAATTTCTACTCCAACAGCTTCTTTTCTCGCACTTCCCGTCTGTGGAATTCCCTTCCGCATGCTTACTTCCCCGACGGCTATAACCTCCAGGAGTTTAAATGTAAGGTCAATAGACACCTCCTAACACATTAACCCTCCCATTTTCTCCAACTCTCCCCCTATGTACATCCTAACTCGTCTATCACCCTGTGTAAACCCCTGCGCTATAGTGTTAGTGCAATGCCTTGCTAGGGGTGACATGATTGAAAAAATGTGAGAATTATTATTCGAATCCCGAACTGTTACCCTAGCTATCTCCAAAGAGTTTGACATTTCGAATTAAGTTTGGTTCCAAAGACTACTGGAGGCTTTGTAAAAGTGTACTAAACAATAGCAAACACTCAATCCCCACTCTAATCAACCAATTTGAGGTCCTTACCTCTACAACAGACAAGGCTGGTTGCTTCACTCGTGTATATACACCAGGCTCTTGACCAGAACTGCGAAGCCTGAACGGTTGTCCTAGATATCTCCAAAGCATTCTGGCATTCTCTGGCATTCTGGCATTCTAAGCATGCTTCGAGGCTATGGTATAACTGGACAATTGTTTGACCTAATCCAGTCATTCCTTTCAAATTGCACAATGAAGGTAGTATTGAATGGACATGCTTCCCAATACTATCATAC
>JBBBDQ010000782.1:310000-337500 GCA_037127315.1 Ascarosepion bandense | reverse complement strand
ACCCCAGTTTTTTAAAAGAAATGATGTATTTCATACTATTTTTAGTATTTATTGCCAAGTGGATAATTTCTAAATGAAAATAGAATGGTTCTTTTGTTATTATTACTTCGCAAAATTTTACAAGGCAGCTAGGAAGCCTTTTCTTCGGCCAGCCAATAAGAAGAAGAGACTAGCATGGGGAAGAGAGCACAAAAAACTGAACATCAGAACAGTTCATTTGATGCATATTTTATTGGGAAGTATTAACAAAAGAACCATTCTATTTTCATGAAATATATTATGTTTTTAAAAACTGGGGTTACCTCATAATTATGGCCAGTAGTGTGTGTGTGTGTGTGTGTGTGTGTGTGTGTGTGTGTGTGTGTGTGTGTGTATACCGTCACGACTCTTGTAATCTTCTAATCCTTTGAAATTGCAAGATATCTTGTGTAATTTTGCTAAATATATCTGTAAAAAAAAATGTCATTGTTATTTTCATTTCGGTATCCAAATGGGCAACTGCTCTCTTCGATATTAGCAGTGGTTTGCCCGAAAAGAAAAAAGTTCCATTCCTTTCTAGAGCCACATTTTTGGCAGTAAGACAAAAACAAAAACAAAACAGGATAGTCACTGAAACACCTCTACCCACTAAAACAAAATGTTTACAGTCATAATTTTAAAAAATCCACACATCTTTCATCTTTGTTACAATATTCTCCATGTTACGACCATCGTACGCTGCGACCTTCTTTAGGTGATATAAGTTGGACTTTCGAACCGAACAGTCTATTTAGTCCAAGGGGTAGATTGTTCTATTTCCACGTGGCATGCATTTTTGGATGTTTCAATTTCAGTCAATTCCCTTTAGTAACGGAAGGACACATGGCCCAGTGTATAAAATCGTTGAACGTGTTATCCAAATAATGACTTGGCGAAAAGAGGTGTGAAATCAATACTTGGTGGGAGCAAAAGACATGGAGAGTTGACTTACTAAAGGCAGTAAATATGAGGACAACAGTCGGAAAGATGTTTGTTTGTTCCTGTTTAACGGCCTATCAACCTCTAAAAGGTCATTTAAGGCAGGGAACATATTTTTTATTTTAAATCACAGTTATTTTTCTTTCAAAAAAGTTTTGTTGGTAAGATTTTTCATAAAAAAAGTTTTGTTGGTAACATTTTTCATAAAAAAAGTTTTGTTGGTAACATTTTTCATCCAAAAAAGTTTTGTTGGTAATATTTTTTATTCAAAAATGTTTTGTTAGTAAATACTTTCATAACATTTTAACCCTGGTTTGGGGGTTAACTATTTACCCATAGCTGGGACCCCAACAGGTGCTACCACTCTGGATAAGGGTAGACCTGGGAACAACAACAATTAAGAGGTGGTTCCATGCTCCTCACAACCTCTCAATCAGAGGCCTTGCTGCCGGATGCAGTTTAAGGTCATACCCAGGACCCCGGATAGATGTAAATAAAGTACTTCATCTAAGAAATATAAACAGATCCTAATAAAGGCCGGAGAATATAAAATGTCGTGAATATGACGAAAAAGAGGACGACAACAGTCCGAACAATGTAAATAGTGTAAATAGTTAAAATATCTTTACCTTAGGCAGATATTAAAGGATACCAGAGCGTACAAATGAATGTATGTAGCCATTGGAAAATATATAATATGCAGCTAAGGAAAGGACACTCGCATTGACACGATAATCCAGACTACAGTCGACAACTGACATATGAGAAGGAAAACACTGAAATCAAACTGTGTTGCACTGACCGAGCACATTCTATTTAGCTAGGGAAAGAATCGATCGCATTGACTCAATGATCCCGACTACCGTCGATTCCGGTCCGAGGAGAAGAACATTAATTTGCAAACTGAAACTACAAGACCCTAGACAGAAGATAGCTGAAGAGAGTGAAAAAAAAAAAAGACTACACATAAACTGCGAGAAAACCGAATGCATGGCCATCAGCAAAAAGAGCAGCCCAAAATGCCAAATAAAGTTGGGAGCAACCTTTGAGATTTTACTCGTCGGATCGACTCAGTGAGATTAAAAACTTAGTTGGCAATTCAAGTTTATTGCTTTACTCGCCCGAGGTCAATTAAAAATAAAAGGAAATCTGATTCCTTTTATAACCCAAAAATATGATATTGAAGATTCACAAGTTACTTAGAATGACTTACAATATAAGAAAAAAAATACGCATGTTTCTTTCGACCACGGACCAAAAAACAAATTATACAAGTAAGTAATTTTTTTAATAGAAAATCGTGGAGAAAATCAGATTTGATATACTTAATCATCTATGAAATGGAGGTTGTAGTCAAACAGAAGAAAGAAACAACAAATTTAGGTACCTCTACTCAATTGCAAAAAAAAAAGAAAAGAAAAAAAAGCAGCATATCATGATCAATATTATATCAAGTTTTATCATCAAAATGTTTATGCTATTATTAAGAGGAAAGATCAAATTTTGTTATTATTTTTTTTTAATTTTAAATTCTTTCTAACAAGTTCGAAATTTTAATTAAAACTTCATTTTTGTTTTCCGTCAGTGATTCACGCTATGTTTACGTAAGGCAGCAATTAAGAAAATAGAGTCGGACAAGTAAAATAATTTTGGAGCAAGTAAATATTTCCTCACTCTCGGCCGCTGGTCTAGTGATTTTTTTTTTCAAATCTCAAAGGCTGGTTGGGAGATACTAAAATCAAGCAGGTACAAAAATTTAAATACCGGGAAGTGTTCTAATAGAAGACGGAAAGTCGACAGAGATTCGAAGGCGCATTGGCATGTTGAAGGACGCGTTTCAGAAGCAGAGTAAAGTATTAAGAGACAGGAAACTTTCACTAGAAACAAAGAAGAGAGTACTGGATAGCTTTGTGATGTCAGTTTTTCAATATGGCAGTGAACGCTGGACAATATCATTAAAGATGAAGGAAAAACTTGAAGCAACTGAAATGTGTTTCTACAAAAGGATGCTGCGGATATCATGGACTGAGCATGTGAACAATAATGAGGTTTTGGCAAAAATGGAAACGAAATTAATATTGAGCATCAGGAAGAGACAACTAAAGTTCCTGGAACAGGAAGTGAGGAAGGAGGGCTTGGAGAACCTGATACTAACAGGCCAGAGAGAGGGAAAAAGAAACAAGAAAGCAACCGATAACATATTTGAAGGGCCTGAGCAGGTGGATGACAGAACGGGGGTTGCGTGTTGTTATAGCTGAAAGCGCTAAGAGCCACTAGGCATAGGGAGACGTGGAAGACCATGATCGCCTACGTCCTGAAAGGACAAGGCACATAGAAGAAGAAGAATGTTTCTAGTGCAAAAATGTAGCTAGTATTTATAGAACGTCCAGATAGTGAAAACAGCTTCTTAAATTACCTATTTAAGAAATTTTGCTTCAGCAATATGATCTAACGTAGTCAAATTGATAACGGCATTCTTCGACAATACAGTCATCTACGCCTAGATTAAATGTGGCACAACTCTGAAAGTATATGGCGCCATGTGAGGGTCGAACTCCTTACTGAACTGTAATGATTCTAGAGAGAAAAGCTTGATGATTATTACCCAACATTTAGATGCCCAGTTCGGCTATACAAATGTTTTCCCGGATGGAAAAAGTGATATACGTTCGATTACTATCGGAGTTCATAATTCTTGTTTAATTTCTTTCTTTAGGCAAAGTGAAAAATGTATTGTTGGTATGACCCTGCTTTTCCCCATCACAAGAGAGGCCTTTTCAGTTCAGAACGATATATATATTTATGCATGTGAGGGTTTCTGTTTCAATATCAAATCGTTTCAGAGGAAGTCTATCTAGAGAGGACGAAACACGCTGTAGATTCAACAAAGCAATTGTTTGATTGGTCTGATGTAGTTCGAATTCTATAACATATTGACATACATGGCATGTAGGTAATATTAGACAGATTCTAGTCGATAACGCAAAAATACTGACACATACACACAGTAAAAAGAACCTTCAGATATTGGAGGCCATCCACATTAATTCAAAGCAACCCACACTCAATAAAAATGCATTTCAATCTAGTCTCAACACATTACATTGCATTTAGACATATGGTTCTGTTTCGGTCTCTCACGTCAAAGAACCGCATTATTAATTTACGACCTGAGTCTGCGATTCGATGCCTGTTATCGTCGCATAACAATGTTTTACGTCAACACAAGAAAAAATTTATCTTTTTTTAGGGGGCATCTTTATATTAACGTCCCTACAACCATTCTGAAGATGACTCATGCCAGCCGAAACATTGAACAAGCGTAATAAAAATATCCAAATGTTAGACAAATATTGTCATTATTTTCACCTGAAATTAAAGCTAAAATACGATGTCTAGAAAGGCTTGTGTTTAAACATAATAGATATTCATTGTCTGTTATATTTAAGAGTATATGTTTAGAAAATTATTTGCTGCCACGATACACTATATATATATATATATATATATATATATATAATGAAAGCTTTAAAGCTAATCCATGGTCCTGGAGCTCAGACTCTGTGGACGTTGGCACGAAAGACTAAAAAGCAATAGTTGTTTCCAGTTAAAGCGAAACCGTAGACTGATAGAAAAATGAATGGATGTAAGTCAAATTTTGATTTCCTGGTATCGTTATCAAAAAGGTTTTTCGTTGTAAACTGAATTTTGAAGGCTAAATAAATCCTCTGAGTAAATGGTATCATGGCTGAAATTAAGAACTACAATTATACATACTTAGAGCCAAACTGGAAGCAAAAACGAAAATAAAAGGGCTGAAAAAAATACAGACATACAGGCAGATAAACAGACACACACACAAACATCTTGCCTTTTATATATATATTATCGATTTTCTGCACTATTGTAAGAACTGCAACCTTGAAACTTCTGAATATCGTTTCTTATGTCTTTGTCTATGAGTGTATCAAATTTGATTAAAATCGGACCACTCCTTCTTTAACCCGATTTTTTCGATTATCGATTTTCGATATTTATCGGGGCTACCTCGACACAAAACCTAGCTAAGAACACTCGCAGATGCTTATAGTACAACTGTGTAAATTTTCAAGAAAATCGGTTCAGCTGTTTCGGAGTCTATAGGTAACGGACACACACACACAGACAAAGTTCCATTTATGAATAAGTTTATATATATATATATATATATATATATATGTGTGTGTGTGTGTGTGACTGATTAAAGAAGACAAGACTAAAACTATATTTTTATCTTCTACGCGTTTTTTTCTGTGACGGATTTTATCCATGCAAAGTTTTGAAATTGATTTTATTTTAAGTAAAATATTCATAAAGAAAAAATAAATTTTCATAAATATTCATAAGATTAACTGAAATTATTTAACATTTAAAAAACATCATACTTCATGTCCATTATTTTAACATCTCATAAGATAACATTATACTGGACATAAAAAAATTCAGACATGATTTATAACGTTTTTTAAATGTTTATTAATTTCTGCTAATCATATGAATATTTATGAGTGTTTTTCTTTTTAGTAGCCAACAATTTTTTTATCATTTCAACCCAAGCACGACAGTACTGTCATTGGTGAGCTAGGGCCTACATTAGAGAAGAGTAAAGGGTTGTTCGCTAGGCGTTGGTTAGTTCCTGACTTGACTCTTGTGAGTTCAATACCATGCTACAGCAGTGGTGAACCAGTTATTTGTAGAGTTAGAGACAGATAACTCATGACTTCTAATCGAGGCTTTATGCAAGGAATGAGGATGATATATCCTAGTGATTGTAATAAAGGGTTCGGTTCGAAATTCCTAGCACCTGAAGAATGCCTGAGCGTACAACGGCTGAAACGTCGTACAACTGGCAACAAAGATGAGGACAATAGTCTGAATAATGTAAATACTGTAAATACTACCTCATCTCGGAAATATAGACAAATAAATGGTTCGATTTGAAATTCCTAGCACCTTAAAAAGGCCGGAGCGCAGAACGGTCGAAACGCCGTACAAATAACAACAAAGATGAGGACAATAGTCTGAATAATTTAAATACTGTAAATACTACCTCATCTCGGAAATATAGACAAATAAAGGGTTCGATTCGAAATTCCTAGCACCTTAAAAATGCCAATGTGTACAACGACCGAACCGCCGTACAGATGGCAACAAAGATAAGGACAATAGAGCGAATAGTGTCAATTGTGTAAATCAATCTTCGGTTCGAAATTCCTACCACCTGAAGAAGGCAGAGCGTAAAAACGTTCGAAACGTTGTACAAATGGCAACAAAGATGAGGGCAATAGTCCGAATAATGTGAATATTGTAAATAAAACCTCATCTCATAAATATAGAGAGATATATATAGGGGATTGTGTGCGTATGCAATTCAATTACTTTGTGTGACATGACACCGCTGAGGCTTTTGAATATCTCGAGATGTTTTCCCCTTTAATTACGTATACACCGCGTTGTGTCCAGACCGAGACAAGACCACTTCCTGTGGACAGGTGTTTGTAATTCATTGATCAGTATGATAAAAAGATTCAACATTAGCAGAAATCGCAAGTGATATTTCGTAAACACGTAATTAGATACGAATATATTTAAGACGGAAAGGGCAATTTACAATCATCACTGCGTCTAAAGCACCAAAAAGAATCTGCATTTTAAAAGTGCATTTGTAATAATGAGATTGCACTTATATATAGCGAATACATGCTATTCAAATAACTCTTATACAGCACATCTCTTAATATATCTCTATGCCAGTGTTTCAAATCGGTGTTCATCGGAACCCAAGGATTCAGTAAAAGATCGCTAAGTGTTCTCTGAGAAACAATGAATAATAGTCGACCGCATTTTTAATAATTTTGATATTTTATATTCGAAGTTTTATTACACACAGACACGGCATATTGTTGAAAAAACCTTGATTATTATATAAGGCCTTCAAACGTTTATACGACTACTAGTCCTGTCATACACACACACACACACACACACACACACACACACACACACACACATATATATATATATATATATATATATATATATGCCTTCTTCCACTAAACACCCATAACCCAGAGGTAGAATCGCCGACTGACGCCAATTCGGTCGAGTTTCAATCCTGGGTTAAGAAGCAATCGGAGTCTAACCGTAGTGATGAGCGGTTATACAGCAAAACAGATCTGTCCAGGATGACAATATATATATATATATATATAAAGATTTGTACCCGCAGAAACAAGAAATTGCTTTAAACAATATTGACGTTATTTTACTTACCTTAACCTGAGGAAACTTCAGCCAACACTTAACATTTACGTATTTACACCCCCCCCCCTTACATTTTAATTATTTCATTAAAATTTACTTTTAGGCGAGCTCCATCTTTCCACCGTTTTTGTAAGTAGAAAATTTTGTGGTTTTTCCTTGTCCTGTTATATTATTCATAAAAACGCCAACGAATACCTTTGACAAGTGTTGGCCGAAAGGTTCCTCACGTTAAGGTTAGTAAAATTACGTCAATATTGTTTAAAGCAATATATATATATATATATATATATATATATATATATATTCAAAACATATATTGTTAAACATGACAGGCAATGAATGTCTAATATGTTTAATCATGAGCCGTTCTAAACATCGTATTTTGGCTTTAATTTCAGAAGAAAATAAAATAAAAATTGTCCAACATTTGTATATTTTTTATTATGCTGCTTCTAAGCTTTCAGCTTATATCAGCCATCTTCAGAGAGGTTACATCGACGTTAACATAAATACATCCAAAATCAAAGATGATATTATCTTGTGTTGACAAAAAACATTGCTATGTAAACTCTCTAAAGATGGCACATGTGAACCGAAGGCTTAGAACATGCATAACAAAAAAATATCCAAAAGTTGGACAAATTTTGTCTTTATTTTCACCTGAAATTAAAGCCAAAATACGATGTTTAGAACGGCTTATGATTAAACATAATAGACATTCGTTTTCTGTTATATTTAACAATATATGTTTAGAAAATTCTCTCCTACCTCGATAGACTATATATATATATATATATATATATATATATATATATATAGTGTTGAGTTGTGATAATGTTTAGTGCCATGCTTGTTGTTTTTTTCTTTAGTTTACTGATAAAATAGTATTTTGGTAAGCAGGTCTGTTGTAAAGTGATCAATATCGATATAGAGACAGAGTGTTAACAGGATTCCGGGGTCATATATATATTGATAACGAAATTTAAAATAAAACAAAAAAATAAAAAATAGATAAAATAAAACAAATAAAAATGCTACTATATTAATTTGTTGTTTATATAAAACCACCCCTGCTATTAATAACAACTTTTTAAGTCAATTATTTTATTGATTTAATTTCAATCTTGTCACATTTAAGCAGTATATTGGCTACATATTTCTTCAATATTTATTTAAACTAACAAAGACTAGACTTTTCTGTCATAATGTTGAACTTTTATGTCTCAATATACTTTGGTCTAAACCCAAAATTCTTCTAAGATATAATAACCGCCCACTCCACTTCACTGAAATAATATGGCAGTATTTTTATTTTTATGTTTTTTAATTTTTATCATATATATATATATATATATATATATATGATAATAAAAAAATATTCAAAAGTTGGACAAATTTTGTCTTTATTTTCACCTGAAATTAAAGCAAAAATACGAGTTTAGAACGGCTCATGATTTAACATAATAGACATTCGGCTATATATATATATATATATATAGCCGTCCGCAGACATATCTGTTTCGCTGTATCACAGCTCATCACTACGGTTAGACTCCGATTGCTTTAACCCAGAATTGAAACCTGACCGAAGTGGCGTCAGTCGGCAATCCTACCTCTGGGCCATGGGCGCACGGTAGAAGAAGGCAAACTTTTAGCATGTATATTATGATTATACGAACCCCGTAGCCAGAGTGCTCTAATTCATTAGTAAATAAGACTGTATAACCACAGGTACTCTTTTTCGAACCCCGGTCAGAGGTACCAGACAGCCCTTTTGCGAGCATGCTGGAAAATGAAAGAGGAAGGGCTGGATCCTGAAATTAGCTAGAAACTAGTAGGTTCAGCCCGTATTCCGAGGAATTTTCGTGATAGGTGCTGTCTATGTTTTCTGAAAAAAACTTCAATATTAAAATACCCCCACCAACACCGGCTACTGAATCTTAGGAGGGAATTCATCAGTAAGTGCCGCCACAAGGCAAATTTTTTGAATACTTAAATTTAGAAGTTAAATCCCCGTTGACTAGATGTTAGAATATAAATTAAATGGATTCAATTTAAGTTTTAATCTTAATTTTACCTTAACGTTAACCTTAAAAAGTATTTTAACCCCCGTACCTTCCTATCCCAATCTCCTTTAATTGCCTATCTTTATAAAATATGGATTCTTTTACTAAACCCCTTTTTTTCTTGGTTAACACACATATATTTTTTCTCTAATAATTTTTAAACTGGTATCTTTCTGTAATTGGCATTTAGCTCGCTTCTACCTAAAAGGTTTAATTAAATAGACTTAAATAAAAAATTTTTAATAACTTATATTGAAACCCATTCCTTCCCCCCTAAATATACCTCTTCAAACAGCTCAAAATCTTAATCTTAAACAAGTAATTTAACTCCTTTAGTTGTCTGTCTTTATAAAATATGAACTCCTTTACCAAACTCCTCATTTCCTTTGTTAACACACACACATGTACATATATATATATATATATATATATATATATATATATATATATATATATATTTCTTTAATAACTTTAAATTCATGGCTTCCTGTAATGGATAAACTTAATTAAAAAATTTTAAGATATTACATTTAAATCTATTCCCCCTCTCCTAAATATACCGTTTCAAACCGCTGTAAACATTCACTAGCCTCTACCATTTGATATTTGATACCCCGTCTATCTCTTGTCTCTAAACCCTGTAACCTCCGCCACTACCAGCTCTGTCCTGTTCTGCTTTGCTTTAAAAAAATCCCACTTCTCTGACCTTAAGGGAACTCACAATTCTTGACCGTTGTTAACCTGGCCCCTTGCCCCTTTACCTCAGAGCCTTCACCATTTGGAACAAAACAATGTCGCTGACGTGACTGGAATCTCTGTTAGTGATCCCATCTTGAAATGTGCATCCGACACCTTTGAATTTTGAAAATTTTCTCTAATTTAATTAACTAATATATATTTTATTTCTTTGATTTTAAATTTCTTCATCAATATATATATGATCCCGTAACTGAAAAAGATTTTACTCTCTAATGATAGTGCGTTGAGGTTCGAAACTTGACAGCTTTTGAGTTGCAATATACTGTTATTATATCTATCTATCTATCTATCTATCTATCTATCTATCTATCTATCTATCTATCATTTCCGTCTTTTTATTATCTATATATCCATCTTTTTATTATCTATATATCCATCTATCTAGCTAGCTAGCTAGGTAGCTAGCTCGCTAGATAGATAATGGGAAAACGCGTGGGGAAATCCACCACTTGCGTGAGAGACCGAGTGATTGACAGTTCAGTATATGAACGCCAGTAGAATCAGTGACAGAATTTTTCAATCACTTGGCATGGTGGGCATTGAAATCACCGAAAGCAAATATATAGCGAACGGAAATGGCCTTGACTATATTATTTGAAATAATGTCTAGCAAGCAACACCCAGGAAAGGAAGCGGGATGGTTAAAAAAAAGAGATAGTTAACTGGGTTTAATAAACTGAAGGGAAATCATCCTTAATCAGAGGGAATATATATATAACATTAGCTTAAAAACCAAGAATGTCTGGGTTCGATTCCTGGTAGTGGATGCGCACTGCTGATGAGTCCCAAATATAGGACGAAACGGCCGTCCAGTGCTTTCTGCATTCTGTTGAGGTCGAATATAAATCTCGATGATTTACTTAATAATAATAATAATAATTATATATATATATATATATATATATATATATATATATAGTCATCCTCCACATACAAGTCTGATTTGCTGTATCATCAGTGTATCTAGACATCCATTTGCTTCAAGCTGGGATCGAAACTCGACTCATTTGGCGTCTGCCGGAGTGCCTAATCCCTAAACTCTCGGCGAATGGAATGAGAGGGAAAGAAATTTTAGCTGGTTTATGGTGCTTTTATTTGTAACTTTTAACTTTCATAAATACACAGAAAGAGATGTTTAGTTTCGGTACGTGTTCTTTTTTCAAGGAAGTTAGGTGCATATACCAACGCTTTCTAAAAGTGTTCTTAGTAGATCCAATGTAAATTTTTTAATAGCTGGGTTTTCATTTGATGTTATATTACATAAGTACACTATATAATTTATTAGACACCTATTTTCCAGTGGACAATTGTTAGTATTCTGACAATTACATACGTTTGTATTATTGTTATTTTTATTATTTTTATTATTTTGATAGCTATTATTACTATGATTTACATGCTGATTTCAGATTTTATTATGATTTCTAGAATATTTTTACAACTATAACTTAATTTATGGCTATGTTTATTAAAACTTTTACTTAGAGGGTAATTATTAGGGAATTTTTCCTTAATCAAACTGAGGAACTTCGGCAGAACTTGGTGCTAGCAATTTGGTTAAAATGGGATGTATACCAAATGATTTTTCTATTTCTATTTTACCTGGTATAGGTATATTTTTTTATTTAACCTTTACCGTTCTCTCATCATGAGCATTTCTAAGCATTGTATTTTGGCTTTAATTTCAGATGAAAATAAAAAAAATGTCCAAAATTTGTATATTTTTTATCGTGCTGGTTCTTAGCTTCAGAGCGGTTACAGAGACGTTTTTGTAGCCACTATTCTTTAGGGCATTATTTTTAAACAAAACTTTATTTTTTTAAAATATTTCTTCACTAGCAGAGTTTTTACTAATTCTATATTCTATGGAGGAGGGTAGATGTATGATTATATTGGTTGGTGATTAGATTTGGGGAAAATATTTTTATATATGTACGTATACTTAAGTCTATATACCATAAGTATTTTTATTATTATACACACACACATATATATACATGAATTTTTATTTGTTAATATTACTATTTTAATGGATACTCGTATAGGAGTGGAAAGTCTGTATATATAAATAAATATATATATATTTATTTATATATACAGACTTTCCACTCCTATATATATATATATATATATATATATATATATATATATATATATTGTGTATTTTGTCAGCATTTTTTCATTAATACAAGTTTCATTGAATATTATAGTCAAGTTCTGTTTATTTATTTTGTGTAAGATCCGTTCGTATGATCTGATTAGCTTGATAGTGTTGTCATGGAAAGACGACAAGAAATCGCAATAATTGTTGATTTTTTATCAGGTCTGAGCTTTCGGCTTACATAAGCCATTATCAAAGGATGAACATTTAATGTTCAGTGCATTGAAGTATGTTAGTGGAGGTATCGAAATTTATTTTATTTAGGCTAGGTTTAAACTGTTTGATGTAGATTACTTATAGAATTTTAAGTTTTCGTTTATTATTTTCTTGTCTAAGTATATGCGTATTTTCAACAAGTGTTTTCCTAAGAAGTGTGTGGTGATAGCCGTGGTGTTTTAAATATGTTAGAATTTTCATTTAAGTGCAATGTAAATCTCCACGAAAGCGAGTTAGTAGTATGTCCAATGTAGGTATTATTTAGTTTGTTAGAGATACATTCTCGAAAGGGGTATTTGAATTTATACACTACATTGTTTTTTTGCAAATCGCTAACGGTGGGGGAGGAGTCGTTGCGGACGATTGAGTTGGATGTTGTGGATTTAGCGTAATATATGATAAATTTAATTCTTTTGTTGGGGTCTGTAGGAGAGATATTAGTGTTTATGAGTTTTTTTTTGGATATTTTCATCTAGTTGGTAGTTGGTGTGCATTTGGATACGATATAAGAGAGTGATATGTTTGGGGTTGGTTGGGCTATTACCATGTGTTGTTTTTTCCGTGTTCATGTTTGTAAGGAAATGTTGTATTTGTTCATCAACTATGTAGTTAGGAAAATTATTGTTGATGAGTGTCTGTTTTATGTTTTTTAGTTCACTGTGGAAGATGTGTTTTGTAGACGAGTTGGTTTTTGCACAATGTAGTAGATTTTTTATGATTGCTAATTTGTAATAGTGGGGGCATTCGCTAATATAATTAAGTGTGGAGGGATTTTTGTTGGTGGGTTTTTTATATGGTGATATACTCTTTTTCGAACCCCGGTCAGAGGTACCAGACAGCCCTTTTGCGAGCATGCTGGAAAATGAAAGAGGAAGGGCTGGATCCTGAAATTAGCTAGAAACTAGTAGGTTCAGCCCGTATTCCGAGGAATTTTCGTGATAGGTGCTGTCTATGTTTTCTGAAAAAAACTTCAATATTAAAATACCCCACCAACACCGGCTACTGAATCTTAGGAGGGAATTCATCAGTAAGTGCCGCCACAAGGCAAAATTTTTGAATACTTAAATTTAGAAGTTAAATCCCCGTCGACTAGATGTTAGAATATAAATTAAATGGATTCAATTTAAGTTTTAATCTTAATTTTACCTTAACGTTAACCTTAAAAAGTATTTTAACCCCCCTACCTTCCTATCCCAATCTCCTTTAATTGCCTATCTTTATAAAATATGGATTCTTTTACTAAACCCCTTTTTTTCTTGGTTAACACACATATATTTTTTCTCTAATTTTTTTTTTTTTTTTTTTTTTAATCATATCACCCCAAGCAAGGCGATAACGCCACTGATGCGCAGGGGGCTACGTAAGGGTAAAAAGAATGGAAAAGAGAAAGCCGGAAACCGCATCCTAAACAGGAAACAAGGTATGAGCCTCTTCACCTGTTCAATAGATGTGGGTGGAGTGTGAACCGGGTGATAGTTTAGTCTATCTACTCCATTTGGAAAAAAAATAAATAAAAGAGTGAAAAGACTTGAAAAGGGAGAACCGGAAACCGCATCCTAAACAGGAAACAAGGTATGAGCCTCTTCACCTGTTCAATAGATGTGGGTGGAGTGTGAACCGGGCGATAGTTTAGTCTATCTACTCCAATTGGAAAAAAAATAAATAAAAGAGTGAAAAGACTTGAAAAGGGAGAACCGGAAACCGCATCCTAAACAGGAAACAAGGTATGAGCCTCTTCACCTGTTCAATAGATGTGGGTGGAGTGTGAACCGGGCGATAGTTTAGTCTATCTACTCCAATTGGAAAAAAAATAAATAAAAGAGTGAAAAGACTTGAAAAGGGAGAACCGGAAACCGCATCCTAAACAGGAAACAAGGTATGAGCCTCTTCACCTGTTCAATAGATGTGGGTGGAGTGTGAACCGGGCGATAGTTTAGTCTATCTACTCCAATTGGAAAAAAAATAAATAAAAGAGTGAAAAGACTTGAAAAGGGAGAACCGGAAACCGCATCCTAAACAGGAAACAAGGTATGAGCCTCTTCACCTGTTCAATAGATGTGGGTGGAGTGTGAACCGGGCGATAGTTTAGTCTATCTACTCCAATTGGAAAAAAAATAAATAAAAGAGTGAAAAGACTTGAAAAGGGAGAACCGGAAACCGCATCCTAAACAGGAAACAAGGTATGAGCCTCTTCACCTGTTCAATAGATGTGGGTGGAGTGTGAACCGGGCGATAGTTTAGTCTATCTACTCCAATTGGAAAAAAAATAAATAAAAGAGTGAAAAGACTTGAAAAGGGAGAACCGGAAACCGCATCCTAAACAGGAAACAAGGTATGAGCCTCTTCACCTGTTCAATAGATGTGGGTGGAGAAACTGGTAACTTTCTGTAATTGGCATTTAGCTCGCTTCTACCTAAAAGGTTTAATTAAATAGACTTAAATAAAAAATTTTTAATAACTTATATTGAAGCCCATTCCTTCCCCCCTAAATACACCTCTTCAAACAGCTCAAAATCTTAACCTTAAACAAGTAATTTAACTCCTTTAGTTGTCTGTCTTTATAAAATATGAACTCCTTTACCAAACCCCTCATTTCCTTTGTTAACACACACACATGTACACACACACATATATATATATATATATATATATATATATATATATATATATATATATTTCTTTAATAACTTTAAATTCATGGCTTCCTGTAATGGATAAACTTAATTAAAAAATTTTAAGATATTACATTTAAATCTATTCCCCCTCTCCTAAATATACCGTTTCAAACCGCTGTAAACATTCACTAGCCTCTACCATTTGATATTTGATACCCCGTCTATCTCTTGTCTCTAAACCCTGTAACCTCCGCCACTACCAGCTCTGTCCTGTTCTGCTTTGCTTTAAAAAAATCCCACTTCTCTGACCTTAAGGGAACTCACAATTCTTGACCGTTGTTAACCTGGCCCCTTGCCCCTTTACCTCAGAGCCTTCACCATTTGGAACAAAACAATGTCGCTGACGTGACTGGAATCTCTGTTAGTGATCCCATCTTGAAATGTGCATCCGACACCTTTGAATTTTGAAAATTTTCTCTAATTAACTAATATATATTTTATTTCTTTGATTTTAAATTTCTTCATCAATATATATATGATCCCGTAACTGAAAAAGATTTTACTCTCTAATGATAGTGCGTTGAGGTTCGAAACTTGACAGCTTTTGAGTTGCAATATACTGTTATTATATCTATCTATCTATCTATCTATCTATCTATCTATCTATCATTTCCGTCTTTTTATTATCTATATATCCATCTTTTTATTATCTATATATCCATCTATCTAGCTAGCTAGCTAGGTAGCTAGCTCGCTAGATAGATAATGGGAAAACGCGTGGGGAAATCCACCACTTGCGTGAGAGACCGAGTGATTGACAGTTCAGTATATGAACGCCAGTAGAATCAGTGACAGAATTTTTCAATCACTTGGCATGGTGGGCATTGAAATCACCGAAAGCAAATATATAGCGAACGGAAATGGCCTTGACTATATTATTTGAAATAATGTCTAGCAAGCAACACCCAGGAAAGGAAGCGGGATGGTTAAAAAACAAGAGATAGTTAACTGGGTTTAATAGACTGAAGGGAAATCATCCTTAATCAGAGGGAATATATATATAACATTAGCTTAAAAACCAAGAATGTCTGGGTTCGATTCCTGGTAGTGGATGCGCACTGCTGATGAGTCCCAAATATAGGACGAAACGGCCGTCCAGTGCTTTCTGCATTCTGTTGAGGTCGAATATAAATCTCGATGATTTACTTAATAATAATAATAATAATATATATATATATATATATATATATATATATATATATATATATATATATATATATAGTCATCCTCCACATACAAGTCTGATATCTAGACATCCATTTGCTTCAAGCTGGGATCGAAACTCGACTCATTTGGCGTCTGCCGGAGTGCCCAATCCCTAAACTCTCGGCGAATGGAATGAGAGGGAAAGAAATTTTAGCTGGTTTATGGTGCTTTTATTTGTAACTTTTAACTTTCATAAATACACAGAAAGAGATGTTTAGTTTCGGTACGTGTTCTTTTTTCAAGGAAGTTAAGTGCATATACCAACGCTTTCTAAAAGTTTTAATAGCTGGGTTTTCATTTGATGTTATATTACATAAGTACACTATATAATTTATTAGACACCTATTTTCCAGTGGACAATTGTTAGTATTCTGACAATTACATACGTTTGTATTATTGTTATTTTTATTATTTTTATTATTTTGATAGCTATTATTACTATGATTTACATGCTGATTTCAGATTTTATTATGATTTCTAGAATATTTTTACAACTATAACTTAATTTATGGCTATGTTTATTAAAACTTTTACTTAGAGGGTAATTATTAGGGAATTTTTCCTTAATCAAACTGAGGAACTTCGGCAGAACTTGGTGCTAGCAATTTGGTTAAAATGGGATGTATACCAAATGATTTTTCTATTTCTATTTTACCTGGTATAGGTATATTTTTTTATTTAACCTTTACCGTTCTCTCATCATGAGCATTTCTAAGCATTGTATTTTGGCTTTAATTTCAGATGAAAATAAAAAAAATGTCCAAAATTTGTATATTTTTTATCGTGCTGGTTCTTAGCTTCAGAGCGGTTACAGAGACGTTTTTGTAGCCACTATTCTTTAGGGCATTATTTTTAAACAAAACTTTATTTTTTTAAAATATTTCTTCACTAGCAGAGTTTTTACTAATTCTATATTCTATGGAGGAGGGTAGATGTATGATTATATTGGTTGGTGATTAGATTTGGGGAAAATATTTTTATATATGTACGTATACTTAAGTCTATATACCATAAGTATTTTTATTATTATACACACACACATATATATACATGAATTTTTATTTGTTAATATTACTATTTTAATGGATACTCGTATAGGAGTGGAAAGTCTGTATATATAAATAAATATATATATATTTATTTATATATACAGACTTTCCACTCCTATATATATATATATATATATATATATATATATATATATATTGTGTATTTTGTCAGCATTTTTTCATTAATACAAGTTTCATTGAATATTATAGTCAAGTTCTGTTTATTTATTTTGTGTAAGATCCGTTCGTATGATCTGATTAGCTTGATAGTGTTGTCATGGAAAGACGACAAGAAATCGCAATAATTGTTGATTTTTTATCAGGTCTGAGCTTTCGGCTTACATAAGCCATTATCAAAGGATGAACATTTAATGTTCAGTGCATTGAAGTATGTTAGTGGAGGTATCGAAATTTATTTTATTTAGGCTAGGTTTAAACTGTTTGATGTAGATTACTTATAGAATTTTAAGTTTTCGTTTATTATTTTCTTGTCTAAGTATATGCGTATTTTCAACAAGTGTTTTCCTAAGAAGTGTGTGGTGATAGCCGTGGTGTTTTAAATATGTTAGAATTTTCATTTAAGTGCAATGTAAATCTCCACGAAAGCGAGTTAGTAGTATGTCCAATGTAGGTATTATTTAGTTTGTTAGAGATACATTCTCGAAAGGGGTATTTGAATTTATACACTACATTGTTTTTTTGCAAATCGCTAACGGTGGGGGAGGAGTCGTTGCGGACGATTGAGTTGGATGTTGTGGATTTAGCGTAATATATGATAAATTTAATTCTTTTGTTGGGGTCTGTAGGAGAGATATTAGTGTTTATGAGTTTTTTTTTGGATATTTTCATCTAGTTGGTAGTTGGTGTGCATTTGGATACGATATAAGAGAGTGATATGTTTGGGGTTGGTTGGGCTATTACCATGTGTTGTTTTTTCCGTGTTCATGTTTGTAAGGAAATGTTGTATTTGTTCATCAACTATGTAGTTAGGAAAATTATTGTTGATGAGTGTCTGTTTTATGTTTTTTAGTTCACTGTGGAAGATGTGTTTTGTAGACGAGTTGGTTTTTGCACAATGTAGTAGATTTTTTATGATTGCTAATTTGTAATAGTGGGGGCATTCGCTAATATAATTAAGTGTGGAGGGATTTTTGTTGGTGGGTTTTTTATATGGTGATATATATATATATATATATATATATATATATATATATATATATATTGTGTGTGTGTATTTTGGCAGCATTTTTTTTATTAATGCAAGTTTCATTGAATAAATAATAATAATCGAATCAGGGACCACAATGCCACCATTTTATCACTGTCTTCGGCCATCCACCACGGTAGGGATGGACTTGTATCTTCAATTTAATTCTCTTTATTTTTAATAAATTAAATGTCTATGTTTACTGTGTGTTAATATTTATTCTTTCATAATGACTTATGTGAGCCGAAAGCTTAGACCCGATAAAAAAATCAACGATTACTGTGATTTTTTGTTGTCTTTCAAGGATATCACCATCAAGTATATCAGACGGTACGAACGGATCCTACACAAAATTAATAGACAAAACTTGCATATATTATTCTATATATATATATATATATATATATATATATATATATATATATATAAAAAAAAGAGTACATTATAATTTCCACTGGCAGTAATCGTTTAAGAAATGGTATGAAAAACATATATCTTCAGGCAGGAATCGAACTTGCATACTCCCAACTCAGAGTAGATACTGGCTTTAAACCAGACTTGTCTTACCACTAGACTACGAAAGATTTCATGGTAGACAAGATCCAATTTAAGCTTTACATATCTTCTATATTTTTATTTTGATGAACAAATAGAAATACAAATATGTCGGCTAATGCCAGTCTCGTGAATATCTGTATAATTCCGTAATATTGTCTTCGGTTGAGTTTGTTTACATTCGATAAAATCTGAGCAGATATTAATCGTTCGATAGAAGAAATCAGAAGAATATCTAGATAAAGCTGAAATTGAATCTTATCTACCATGAAATCTTTCGTAGTTTATTAGTAAGACACGTCTGGACTAAAGCCGTCATCTCTCCGATGTTGGGAGTATGTAGTTTCCATATAACACACACACACACACACACACACACACACACACACATATATATATATATATATATATATATATATATATATATATATATATATGCAAACACACTTTTGACTCAAATACGAGTATTCATTTAAAGAATAATAATTTTAAACAAATAAAAATTCAAATATATCTGCTAATGACAGTTTCGTATAATTCCGTTATATATATATATATATATATATATATATATATATATATATATATATATATGTGTGTATTTATTTATTTATGTGCACCATTTCCGACATTTTATTCTTTTTATTTTTAATTATTTTTTTATTTTTATTTAAGTTCGCCCTGTACAAAACTCGGATAAGGCGTTACTTTAGAAGGTTGTTTGTACGGATATCAGAGAACGGTAAAGGTTGAGCGTAGATTTGAACAGCCTTATACTCCCATAACATCCCTAGCGTGACATATGACAAAGTTCTTAGTCTTTTGGCTGTACATATCAAAACAATTTTATGTATTTGTCTTTAGAAGGGATTTCCAGGGATTATTATTATTATTACGTCATTTTTTATCATAATTCGATTTCTGCTATGGTCGCACTACCTACCAAGTCTGTAGACAGACCTAAGGCAGATCGTGGTGTGTTGTTATGGTTCCATTTTATATTTATTCTTTATCTTCCATAACATTTCTAGCGTTACATAGACAAAATTATACTTATTGCGTGAGCTGTACCTAACAAGACAATTTTTGTTTTTCTCTTAAGCTGGGTTTTCCAGGGATTCTTTCAATGTGTTGTTTTGTTCTATTTTTTATCATTCCAATTGCGCCTACTATTATTAGTACTATTTTTGTTTTCAACTTCCACATTTTTTCTATTTCAATTTCGAATCTTTATATTTTGATAGTTTTTCGAATTCCTTGGTTGCTATGTTAAAATCTGCTGGACAAACCATATAAATTAATAGGCTTTTTTTCTCTTCTAATGTCCGGCCTATTTGATTCAATTTTCCCCTCTATATAGATAGTGTAATACCATAGAATGGCGACATCTTCTATTTCTGTAACCGGTGATGTTCATACCAGTGTTTGTTTACATATTTTCCATAAGGTTTTCACATTGTCCAGTGTAAATACTGCCCCCATCTATCGTGACGATTTTTATATTCATTTGAGGCAAGTACAGAACATCCTGAGGTTAGATGGTCTATTGTTTCTTGGTATCTATCACAGAACCTGCATTTTAGATCCACATTATTATGTATAATATTTGACTGAAAGTTTCTAGCGAAGAGGCTGCAAAAATAAAGCTTTCAGTTCCAGACTTTAATCCAGATGCACGTAACTATCAATGAGTATTAACTTAATCAACATTGGATATTGGCCATGCACTGGTTTGTCTTGCCATCGGTTCAAGAGCTTTATCCTTGGCTTTCTTTTTCATATTTTTACCTCAATAGTTGGTTCTTGGCTTCTGTTTTGATTTTCTACAGAATGTACTAAATATAAATCTTGTTTGTATTTACTGCCTTCTTTTATTATTGAATGTTTTTCCTATCTGCTTTCATGTTGTTTGACTAATTTGATCATGCAGTCTTTTGTTGTTTCAATGTATGTTAGTAAGCCAATAGTTGTTGTCTTGTATGTCAATTCTAGCTGAATAAGTACTCTTCCATCTTCATTACGGGGTATGTATAAACAATCTATATCAGCCTTTGAATGATGCATCTTATGCTTAGAAAGAAGCTTTCTTGTCCAGTTCAAGATGTTGAAATTATATTGGAGCAATGGGATGGCAAGAATATTAATGGCTATAATTATTTTCTGAGAATTTAGTTCAGTTTTTAATATCAGTCGTACCCTTCTTTCAGTTTTCATGTTGTTTGACTAATTGTATCATCCAGTCCTTTGATGTTTCTATGTATTTTTGTTTAGCATGGATTTCCAGGGAGTATTATTATTATTATTATTATTATTATTATTATTATTATTATTATAATGTCATTTTCCATCATATTTCGATTTCTACTTTGGTCTCACTACCAACCAAATCTGCGGGGAGACCTAAGGCAGGCCGTGGCGTGTTGTTATGGCCCCATTTCATGTTTTTTCTATCTTCCCTATCATCCCTAGCATTACATAGATAAAGTTTTCCTTAGTGTGTGGGCTGTACTTAAAAAGACAATTTTTTGTAGATCTCTTAAGCTGGGGTTTCCAGGGATTCTTTCAATGTGTTGTTTTGTTCCATTTTTTATCATTCCAAGTGCACCTACTATCACTGGCACAACTCTTGTTTTCAATTTCCACATTTTTTCTATTTCTATTTCAATTTTTTCTATGTTCAATTTTGACAGTTTTTCAAATTCCTTGGTTGCTATGTTACAATCTGCTGGACAAGCCATATCAATTAATAGACAAGTTTCCTCTTTCTGGTTTTTAACAATAATATCTGGCCTGTTTGCTTCAATTTTTCTGTCTGTGTAGATTATTATTAGTATGTTATTATTATTATTATTATTATTATTATTATTTTGTATTTATATCTGCGATATATAATTTTCAATAATCTTGGAATTATTTCGACTTTTTGTTCTTATCTTGATTGATATAGGTGTTTTAATAGGCACAAAGTTTCGACCAAGTACCCTCTGGCCATCATCAGGTGTTCCTAGATTTATGGACTCCTGATGATGGCCAGACGATACTTGGTCAAAACTTTGTGTCTATTATAACACCTACATCAACAAAGATAAGAACAAAAGGTTCGAAATAATCCCAAGATGATTATTATTTTATATATAGCTCGATATACAAACATTTAAAATTCCTTTTAAATATTTCTCATACGTTCTTTCTTTTTTCTTTCTTTTTTTTTTACTCTCCTTTAAGCTTTAGTCTTATCTTCCCGATTATTTACGTCATTCACTGAGCGGAATGCGGAAAATAATATCGAACATGGACAATTTCAGCCGTGCTTACGTCAGAGACTGAGCAGAATATCGCGTTAATATATGCAGGGAAAAGAACAGGCTGTCACACTGCGATGTGCATAGTGACGGGCACTCGTACGGAATATCATCACGACATGTTTCGACTGAAAGTCATATTCAGGCGGGCGAAATTGCAAACAGCTAGAAAAGAATGTTGTTTATATTTTTATTATTGCAGCTAAGCATATACACACTTGAAACGGATCACCACTAAATGCATGCGATAAAGAAGTTTCCCAAAGAAGCCGCATAATTTCTGTTCATATTTTATATATAGCTTACTGCTCGCTCGCTCGATCGATCGATCGCTCGATCTATCTATCTATCTATCTATCTATCTATCTATCTATCTATCTATCTATCTATCTATCTCAGTCTATTTCTTTTTATCTATCTATCTATCTATCTATCTATCTATCTCAGTCTATTTGTTTTTATCTATCTATCTATCTATCTATCTATCTATCTATATCTATCTATCTCAGTCTATTTGTTTTTATCTATCTATCTATCTATCTATCTATCTCAGTCTATTTGTTTTTATCTATCTATCTATCTATCTATCTAAGTCTATTTGTTTTTATCTATCTATCTATCTATCTATCTATCAGTCTATTTGTTTTTATCTATCTATCTATCTATCTATCTATCTATCTATCTCATCTATTTCTTTTTATCTATCTATCTATCTATCTATCTATCTATCTATCTATCTATCTATCTATCTCAGTCTATTTGTTTCTATCTATCTATCTATCTATCTATCTATCTATCTATCTAGTTTTTTCTATTTCTTTTTTATCTATCTATCTATCTATCTATCTATCTATCTATCTATCTATCTATCTATCTTAGTCTATTTGTTTTTATCTATATATCTATCTATCTATCTATCTATTGATGAATTTTTATTTATTTATCTCAGACTGTATCTGTCAAATCTTGTTTCATTTTATTATGTTCATTATCTCTCTGTATCTAGCGCTGTCTCTCTCTCTCTCTCTCTCTCTCTTTCTCCATATATAATATTTTATTTTTTTCTCTTGTTTCCTATTTTATTTGTTGTTTTTAAATATCATTTTCCCAGTAAACCCATTCTTCTTTCTTTATAGCTTTCTTTCATTTCACTTTATATTGTACAAAAATCTCATTATTACTTTTTATTCAGCTAATTACTCAAAATTATTAAATAATCTATCTATCTATCTATCTATCTATCTATCTATCTATCTATCTATTAAATTTCCAATAAACAATCACAAGTCTAACACTTATAATTTTCTAATTGCATATGTCCCCATATCTGAATATATAAATATACAAAAAACAAATATGCACATCCATATATATATTTTTTCATCCACATACAAGC
The DNA here is from genome assembly GCA_037127315.1 of Ascarosepion bandense. Taxonomy (NCBI): domain Eukaryota; kingdom Metazoa; phylum Mollusca; class Cephalopoda; order Sepiida; family Sepiidae; genus Ascarosepion; species Ascarosepion bandense. Next base: position 313,648 of record JBBBDQ010000782.1, on the reverse strand, counting down.
CTGTTTCGAGTATATATATATATATATATATATATATATATATACAGAGAGAGAAAGAAAGAGAGAGAGAGAGAGAGATACCTGAGGAGGTAATACCAAAAACAAAAGTTTCATACACAGTGGAAATAAATCATCGATAACATTTTACGTATGTGAAAAAAACATCGGGAATTCTTTTTTACATAATCATATATATATATATATATATATATATATATATGATTCTGTGTGTGTGTGTGTGTGTGTGTGTGTGTGTGTGTGTGTGTGTGTGTGTGTGTGTGTACATAATATAATTTAATGACGAACATTTAAAAAAACATTGCCACAATAATTATTCGAATATGAAAATGAAAAATTTGAAGGCCGCAACAAAATTATTGTCACACGTAGTATGTGTAAAATACGTCACGTAATTGATTAACTCTATATATGGCATTCGATACATACCTGCCTGTTTACCTGTATATATTTACCGTAATCTATGTTAATCGATTCAAATCTTCGAAAAGCAGTAGATATTCCAGTTTATATATATATATATATATATATATATATATATATATATATATATATCTTTCCGTCTGTCTATATATTTTCTTATGGATTGATATCCATGTAAAATAAAATATATTCGAGCCTATTTATCTCAGTCTACCCCTATCTATCTATCTATCTATCTATCTATCTATCTATCTATCTATCCAGCATTTACCATTATTTACAGATACATACATACGCACACACATACACACACACATGCATACACACACATACACACACACACACACATATATATACAACTCTTTGATTTACTACACAAACACACAATCACGAACACACATACACCTATATACCGTTTATACCTATATATATATATATATATATATATATATATATATATATATATATATGCATACATAGAAAGAAAAAAAATGCATATCTGCATGCTTTTTTGTTGATGTGTTTTTACAGTGTTGTTACACCTGCTGGTAAGCAATATACCTGTCTCTATCTATCTACCTGTCTATCTATCTATCTATCTATCTATTTTTCATATGTATTTACACACACACACACACACACACACACACACACACACACACACACACACACACACACACACACACACATATATATATATATATAGATATATACAACTCTTTGATTTAATACACAAACACACAATCACGAACACACGTATATATCGTTTATACGTATATGAATATATATATATATAGGCACACATAGAAAGAAAGAAATATGCATATCTGTAAGTTTTGTAGGTGTGTTTTTTACAGTGTTGTTAAACATGCTGGTAAGCAATATACATCTATCTATCTATCTATCTATCTATCTATCTATCTATCTATCTATCTATCTAATTTAGTTTGCCCTTTAATTCCCTCTACCTTTCTGTATATATATACAAAATTTAGTTTGTTCGTTTTCTATATATCTATGTTAAATCCATTGCTTGGCCAGCTGCTAAGAAACTTGCTTTTACTGTGTCCTGCGAGATAATTTTTCTCTCCGGAATCCATCTTATATATCTAGAATCAAAGATTCGTCCATACCTAGAATATTGCCGACACATATATGTTCCAGTGCTCCTGCTATTTATTTTGAGCTCCTTTACAAAATTCAAATAAGAATATATATATATATATATATATATATATATATATATATATATATATATATAACTTTAAGACCAGATTGTTCAATTACAGGTTTACATTTAAAATAGAAACCTTAAAAAATTGTACAAAATTGGCTAGTCACGTGTGGAAATTGAAACTAAAATATGGAAAAGACCCAGACCTAACCTAGAGTATAGTGAAAACAGCTAAACCTTATAACGGTGACAAAATATGTAGACTGCGCCAGGAAAAAAGTTAGAGATTATGCTATTCCTAAACAAAAATTGAATGAAAGAACAGAAATTATGACTGAATGTGTTCATACCATAAAATACCTTTTAGGTTCATGCAACCATGGATGAAAACGTTATAATTTCTTGTAATTTTAAAAATTGTGCGTTCATAAATTCCACGTCGCGCGTGCCTTAAAAAAAAAAAACACCGTTACGTGAGCGTTCTTAAAAAAAAACGCTAAACGGTAAAATCAGTTATTTCAAATCGCCTGAAGACACTATATGGTAGAAACCTAGGTCACGTAATAACTCGTTTATATATGGTAACTGCTCGTATGAGTTCTTCATCACGGCACCTAGACATTTTTAATTTAGTCGCAGTATTAGCCTGGCGTTGAAATGTTATCAATTAACAGTTGAGCTGGTTAAATGTAACCATACATAATATACTAAAATTTTCTTTTCTCGCACTTTCCGCTGCTAGAACTCCTTTCAGGATCCATGTTTTCCAGCCAGCTTTAATCTGCAAAAATTTAAATTTAATGTCAATTAATATTTACTGTCCTCCTGGTTAATTTTTATTCTTCCCGCTCATTATTAATGTTCTGTTCCAAATTCTTCCACACCCTGTAACTCATTGCATCTTAGTGGCTTTACTGCTTTGAGTGGGGGTAATACTGATTTTAAAAAATCTATCTATCTATCTATCTATCTATCTATCTATCTATCTCATTCTATCGTATCTATTCTATTCTATCTATCTATCTATCTATCTATCTATCTATCTCATTCTATTCTATCTATCTATCTATCTATCTATCTATCTATCTATCTATCTATCTATACCATGGGTTACTAACCACTTACAAATATTAATTCAAACAACTTGATAGCAGTTCACTAATTTACAGTTACTGTAAATATTCACAGAAAAAAACGCCATTACAACCTCTGACTGAAGACGCATTTTTCCAGAGCTTTAGAGAACCTAACCAGAGACATATCAGATTTCAGTCACACACACACACACACACACACACACACACACACACACACACACACACACACACACTCAATCGTAGATATGTCTCTCTTTATGTACATTTATCTCTTGATGAAGTAAGACCCGAAAATATCCAAAAATATTTCCTCCAACTAAACCTGGGTATCGCTGAAAATACGCCGTTTTCTTTACAGGCATGAAACCCGGCTTCACATGCACTTATTAAATTGCATTTTGTCCCGTTTTAATATTAATAATTAAATATGCCGGCAAACTTATAACTGTAGGTGTCTTTAACGCATGCTTGCAAATTCCTAAACTTGATATATCTTTGTTTGGATTGATGATTTTTTCAGCATTTACCGATAAATGACAAAGAAATACAATAAAGAAAATTTGCATATTTCTAAAGAAAATCAACGGAACGTCTATTCAAATACGAGCATCCTCTAAAAATAGTGTTTAAATAATAAAATCTGTCTGTAAAAAAAAACAAAACAAGATAAAACAGGTTTGCTCAAAAGCGCCTTGTGCTCATCAGTAGGAAAATATTCTCCATGACAATGCAAATTCGTGTGCAGCAAAAACACCTTAAAACAATATTTGGAACTCGGCTGGTCTGTTCTTTCTCACCCACTATATTCACGTAGCTATGTTTTATTCAGTTAAGTGCCATACGTAATACACGCTTGAGCTATCATGTCTCGAAAGAGACATAACTAACTGCGCAGAAGATTTTCCCGCAATAGGTTGCCATTATATTCTGCAGTGT
>JBBBDQ010000782.1:277500-305000 GCA_037127315.1 Ascarosepion bandense | reverse complement strand
AGTGAATAATATATTTGAAAGGCCTGAGCAGGTGGATGACAGAACGGGGGTTGCGTGGTGTTACAGGATAAAGTGTGCTCAGAGTCACCAGGAATATGGAGATGTGAAAAGACACGATTGCCTACGTCCTAAAAGACAAGACACATTGAAGAAGTACCCCTGCCGTCAAAAGGAATATATATATATATATTCGAAGTTAACATCTAAGAAATTTCCTCATAGTAGTGCCATAGACATATGATTATATATATATATATATATATATATATATATATATATATATATTATCCTATGTCTATGGCACTACTCTGAGAAAATTTCTTAGATGTTACCTTCGAAGGTAACATCTAAGAAATTTCCTCAGAGTAGTGCCATAGACATATGATTATATATATATATATATATATATATATATATATATATATATATATCCTATGTCTATGGCACTACTCTGAGAAAATTTCTTAGATGTTACCTTCGAATTGAACAATGACCAGTGTAAACCATAACCACATCAACAGAGAATCAAATCACCCACAAAAAATCACCAACAACGTACACAAATTTATCCAATTTCGTTTAAGTACCAACTCTAGCGATAAGGAAGTTTTTGATAATTCTAAAATTAAATATATTAATGCTTTAGAAAAAAGTAAACTTTACACTAGTTTAGAATACTCTGTTTAAAACAGTGTAGGCAGGAATAAGCAGAAATCAGGCAAATGTAACATTATTTGGTTTAACCCCCACTTTAGTCGTAATATCCAAGCTAACATTGATAAAATATTTCTTAACTTAATTCACAAGCGAGGATGTGCGTTGTGGTCCAGTGGATATCGGCTCGGAACGAGAAATTGGGGAGCCGAGTTCGAATTCCAGTTGAATTCATTGCATTCACTTACGCGCAAATACCTTTGGGAAATGTATTAATCAGTCTCTTCCTTCCAGTTATGGGTTAAATAACAGGACAGATTGGGTTCTATAGCCTTGGCCGGCAACCAGTCTACCGCAGAAAGCAATGGCAACATACTGCGGGATAATCTTCTGCTCAGTCAGTCATGTCTTGAAAGAGACATGATCGCCCAAGCGTGTTTCACGTATGGCACTTAACTGACTGAATTCACAAGCATTTCTACCATTCACCCACACTAAAAAAAATCAAAAACAATGTCAAAGTCAGTTATATTTGAGTTCAAAACATAGATAAATATATTTCACAATATAATGCTATGATATCAAAGAAATATTTGGCCCACATAAACAACATCCGTCAGCCAATTTAATAGCAAAAATAATTCCTCTAAAAATAATTAGGACTACTGAAGAAATACAACCTGCCCATTGAATGGCCAGTGTATGTCCGAAAGAATTGTTTATAGAGCACGAATTTATTCGGATGATAATGATGTTAAATTTTACTTAGGAAGCACTTCTAACAGGTGGAAGATAAGATTTAATGACAACATATTGTCTTTAAAAACAATAAAAGCAGCAAAATACTACTTTATCCATACATTATTGGAAATAAGATAAAAAGAAAACAACAGCAAGAACCCAATTATTACCTGGAATATCGTAGCTAAATCCAAACATTACAACGGAAAATGAGATAAACGTAATCTATGTCTTTTAGAAAAAAATTATCATCTTAAACTATATTAATAATCCAAATTTTTTTAAATAAAAAAGAGAATTAATGACTACATGCTGTCATAGAACAAATACTTAAATTGTTAGACCCAGATTGATATGGATTCCTCTTTACATTTGCCTCTTTCTTTCTTTCTTTCTTTCTTTATTTATTTCTTTCTTTCTTTCTTTCTTTCTTTCTTTAATTCATTCTTTCTTTCTTTCATTCTTTCATTCTTTCTTTCTTTCTTTCTTTCTTTCTTTCGTTCTTTCTTTCTTTCGTTCTTTCTTTCTTTCTTTCTTTCTTTCTTTCGTTCTTTCTTTCTTTCTTTCGTTCTTTCTTTCTTTTTTCTTTCTTTCGTTCTTTCTTTCTTTCTTTCTTTCTTTCTTTCTTTCTTCTTCCCGCAATATTACTTTTAACAATTATGAATTAAACCCTTTTTATTTTTATTTCTTACATTGCTTAATTTTTCATTCTTTATATTGGATTTTTCTTTTCATTTTTCTTTTCTTTTTTTTATCTATTTATTTATTTAAAATTTTAATTTTCTTTGCATTTTTTATGCACATGTAATATTGGAATATTTTAATTTTTAACTCATGATTGATTCCGACTCCCTGCATTTGAATATTTTTTATTATGTTTTTAATTTAAAATTTAAAATTTAAAGTATAAATTTTTATTAACATGCGACCGTAAGGTATTTAAATCTAATATCTTATTAAAAAAGCAGTACAGTAATTTAACTTTATAAGATCTAATTCCCATGAACTTAAATTCAGTGAACTTAAATTCAAATCTATTAAACTGTCAGTTTGAAATATACACCTGATGATTGCATAACGTATGAAACTCCCAGTCATGCCATAGACATAGGGTAATATGTATATTTATTAATATATATATATATTATATATATATATATATATATATATATATATATACTAATAATATATATATACTAATAATATATATTATTATATTATTATTATATATTACTAATAATACATATTAATACTACTGCCATATGGTATATCATACACTAACAGTCAACCTCCTACCGAGCGCCCATAGGTAGAATCGCCAACTGACGGTAATTCGTAAAAAGCAATCGGATGTCTAACCGTACTGATGAGCTGTGATACAGCGAAACAGATATGTCTGCGGATGACTATATTATATAAATCTCTCTCTCTTTCTCTCTCTCTCTCTATATATATATATATATATAAATATATATATATATATATATACAAATATATACAGCTCTGTTGATACATTGAATACTGGTTTATTAACATCTGAATAATAATACTATACTTATGTACACCCTACTTATATATATATATTTATTAATTTACGTCATTATATATATATATATATATATATATATATATATATATATATATATATTATCATATAATTACATTTGTTTTTTTTTTCTTTTTTCGTTAGAAAATAAATGTATACAGTGCTCTGTCTTCGTGGGAGCGATATAAATTCAGGTGAATAGAATTAACAGTTTTACAATTCTGAGTTCTCCGGCAAGAATATATATATATATATATATATATATATATATATAGATAAGTAAATTAAACCTGGTGAGCCAACAAACCTACTAAGGTTTCACCTAAACGGATCTTCAGGGAACGCTGACTGAAAAGGAAATTAACAACAACCAGATAAAGGGATCTCAATAACCCACTTGACCAAAAAAAAAAAAAAAAGAAAAGAAAAAGGAAGACACCAAACACAAATAAGTAGGGAAACTTTTATTAAGAAACATATATATAAACATTAAAATAAAAATAATAAACGCCAACCTAGCGAAGACGGAAACCTAAACCTACCAACGACAACTAAAGAAAATAAGGGAACAGGCAAACCTACCAAACATTTCTAATTGAAAAGCCAAACTTCCTATGTGTACACTTATTAAGTATTTCTGTTTTAGAATTCAATATTCTGCTTGTGGGTTCAAACGACGCTATTGCAAGTTTTTCCTCTCCACATAACTTGGAAAATTTCAGGCCAGCTTTGAACTTAGTAAATCGTTTTAATATTTCCCATTTTAAAATGGGGTCTGTGTTCAGTTCTTGTTTAATTGAGTAAGTAGAAATAGTGGTGCTTCGTTTATATTTTTCATTGTTTAAACTGCTAGTGTGGTTATAGAATCTTTTTTTGAAACTGGCTTGAGTAGCACCTAACTATGTTTTCGGTTCCGGATCTTCTACACTTTTATAAACTTTAACCCGGTAAATGAGACAATCTTGCTGGCATTTACCCTGTAGCGGACAGTTGTTCTTAATTCTACAATTACAGCTAGTGATACCCATCCGTAACCTTTTTCTTATTCATTCCACTAATGATTTTTCCAATATTTGGCAAACAACAATAACTGAGTTTTACGTTATTTTTATTAAATAGTTTGTATAACTCATTTTCCTTAACAAAATTTTGTTTTAATAAACTGAAAAATATTTTACCAATTTTAGTTTTTACAGCTAAATTAAATGGTGGATTAAACCAAAGGATGTTCCTACTTCTGTTTTTATGATTGCATCTTTTAATATCGGTATATACCAATCTATTTAAGTAGTGCATCCTGATACAATTTTTTATGATTGTCAAAGACAACTTTACTGGAAGAATTGTTAGATAATCTATAGGAAATACTTTTAGTAATACCTCGCCCGATGTGGGCGGTGTGGTTGGATTTAGTATTTACGTATAGCAGGTTTAGGTTCTCTTTCATATAAGGCCATATAGTTCCATTTAAAATATTTAGCGTAATGTCTAAATAATTTACTACTTTTAAATTACTTTCAACTTCGACATTGAAACCATAATTTTTGAAAAACCAATGGAGTTTTTTTCGTAAGTTGTCACTTTTTGGAGGTTACTATTATCAACTATTATTAAACCGTCATCACGGTACAAGCCGTGGTTACTGAAATCTATGTACTTGTTTAATTTATATAACAGTAAACAACATGCCATATTTATATATATGTATCAACGCGCAACCATATTAACCATAAATTAAAGCAGACAGATATCATCAGATCATAAAACGGCGCCTACTATCACTTTAAGGAAGGTGCGAAAAAGCCAAATCCTACTATCGGTCAACTCACACATATATAAACCATAAACACACATACACATACATGCGCAAACACACTTACAGGTAACACACACACACTCACTACAACTAACGACAGCTGTAGCAGCGAAAGAAAACCATTCTTTGAAAGGCACAGTCCACGAGCGGACGTGAAAACAAGCTCACCTACCATTCTGAAGATGAGATTTTGATCTCAAAATATTAATTAATAATAAATAAGTAATACCCAACATCTTCTTTACCTTCGTTTATTTCATTAAACGCATTGTGGTAGCCTTCAAGATCTACCTATATACATATATATATATATATATATATAGAGAGAGAGAGAGAGAGAGAGAGAGCTAGATGAGGTCTGGACCAGTGAAAATAAATAATGTAGATCGTCTGAAAATTTGCTTGTTGTGCAGAAAAATTCTTATTTTGGGGCTAAACGATGAAGTTGTTCGTTTATAGGGATTAGTTCCTCACAAAGAGTTTCTTCTAAAACGAGTCAAACACATACATTGCTTATTAAAGCTAGCGTCGCGGGGCCGTTCATCAACAAAAAGAGGAGACTAATATGCCAACTGCACGTTGGCGAATCTAAAATAAAACAAGTAAAAATATTCAAATACCTGGGAAGTGTTTTGACAGAGGATGGAGAGTGCGACAGGGAGATCCAAAGACGCATTGGCATGGCTAAAGACGCATTTCAAAAGTTAACCATAGTACTGACAGACAGGAAAATCTCATTAGAAACAAAGAAAAGAGTGCTGGATTGCAATGTGATATCTGTCCTTCTGTATGGAAGTGAATGCTGGACGATCTCATCAAAGATTGAAAGGCTTTACAGAAGGATGCTGAGGATACCATGGACAGAGCACATGAGGTGTTGGAAAGGATGCAAACGTGAAGAAAACTGATAATAAATATCAGGAAGAGACAAATGAGGTTCCTGGCTCACATAATTTGGAAGGAAAGCCTGGTAAACTTGATACTCATAGGTCGGATAAATGGAAGGAGAGACAGGGGAAAGCAGCGCGAGAGGTACTTGTTAGGTCTGAGCAAATGGTTGACGGAGCGGGGCTTGGAGGTGAGAAAAATTATTGAGAGCGAGAAGAGACAGAGCCAAGTGAAAGTCCATGATCGCCTACGTCCCAAAGGAACACGGTACAAGAAGAAGAAGAAGAAGAAGAAGAAGATGTTGCGAGGCCGGTTGTATGTCCATCATGTCTCGAAGAGACATGATTGACTGGGCAGAAGATTTTCCCGCAGTAGGTTGCCATTACTTTCTGCGGTAGACTGATTTCTAACCAAGGCTGTAGAGCCCAATCTGACCTGACATTTAACACATAGCTGGAGAGAAAAGTGTCGGATGAATATCTTTCCGACGAGTATTTGCGTGTAAGTGAATGCAAGGAATTCAACTGGAATTCGAACTCGGCTCCCCAATTTGTCCTTCCGGGCCGATATCCACTGCACCACAACTTGTCTTATTTTACAGTTTTTATACGATCTCTTTACTGCGGGACTGTTTTTCACTGAGCGATGTCCACCGCTCGTAGTCTTAAGTTGTCAGTGCGTTCGGTTAACAATACTTAGGTTAAGAAGTAGGGTCCGACTTGCTAGTCGTTGCTAGCTTGGGGTGGATTAGATTGGTCTGTCGTGTGTCATCGGGTGGCGTCGACTGCGTTAACTGTCAAAGTGCAGTTCGCTCTCTTTGACAGGCGTGTAGACTACCGTTGGTTGTCTTGAAAAGGACAGTTGCTTTTGTCCTGTGTGCTTAAAACATACTGGTCGGTCGTAGCCGAAAACTGTACTCAAGCTAAATGTCCGTTATTAGCAATACAGCTTAGATTGCAAGCTGGACTCAAATGCCACATACGTGCTCTGCATTATTTCAAACTATACATTGGTATCATATATAGCAAAAACTGGAAAACAAAATGTAGATAAACTCTAAAAACTAGAAAACTAGAAGGCAGCCACCATCTGTATGCATACAAGCAGGCCTCTTTAAAAAGCATATACTTAGGCAGTAAGAAATCGTTCAAACATGTTTTATCAAAATCGACCTATAAGGTCTGTCTGTAATATTTTTATTAGAGGTCGTTTACATAGTACGTACGTAGAAGAAGTGAGTTCACCAAAAAAATGTATGTGTATGTACGAGGGGAAGCGGGGTCTGGGGTCAAGTATGGGGTCGTTCACATAGTACGTACTCATGTAGTGGGGGTCACCAAAAAGAGTAAGTTTATGTACGAGGGGGAGACGTTCTGAGGTCAGGTTTGTACGCCCGAAAAAAAAGTATGCTGATTTTTAAAAGTTTGATAAGCGAAAATAAAAACAAGAAACGAACATCTTTGTTTGAAGCTTAGTAAATTTAAGATGTGCGTTATGATGCAGTGGATATCGTCTCCGAACAAAAAAGTCCAAAAGCCGAGTTCGAGTTCCAGTTGAAAATACGCAAAATGCTCTTAAGAAAAGTATTAGTTCTTCTCTTCCTTCCATCTATGGGTTAAATAACAGGTCAGATTGATTTCTATAACCTGGGTTGGTAACCAGTTTTAAAAAATTAATGGCAACCTACGTTGGAAAAAATCTTCTACCCAGTCAGTCATGTCTCTTTCGAGACATGATCGCCCAAACGTGTATCATATATAGGGCTGAACTGACTGACTGAAAGCAAACTAATACTTAACGTCAGAAAGGAGAGCTGAAGCTTCTGGGTCATGTAGTGAGAAAGGGAGGCTTGGAGAATCTGATACTCACAGGTCATAAGGAAAGAGAGACAGTGGAAAACAATGCGTAACATATTTGATGGATTGAAACGAATGGATCGCAGAACTGATTTTGGTGCGGGTTTAACAGAAGAAAGCGTGTTAAGAGCTAGTAAGGATAGGAAGCTGTGAAAGGTCATGATCGCCTACGTCATGAAGTGGCACGTAGAAGAAGCAATATATTTGGTTGTCGACGCTGTTCTAAATTATTGTTTTGAAATAAACCGAAACAAGTCTGTCTAAGAAAACAACGTTCGCAACGAGGTGTCAGTTAAGTGCTATACGTGATATACGCTTTGGGTGATCATGTCTCGATATGACTGACTGGGTAGAAGATTATCCCGCAGTAGGTTGCCATTGCTTTTTGGGGTAGACTGGTTGCCAGCCAAACTATTGAACTTAATCTGTCCTATTATTTAACTCATAACTGGAGGGAAGAGACGGATTAATACCTTTTCCGGGGGTATTTGTGCGTAAATGAACGAAAGGAATTCAACTGGAATTTGAACTCGGCTCCCCCGATTTCTCGTTCCGAGCCGAAATCCACTGCACCACAACGCACACCCAACGAGGTGCAATATAAAAAAAAATAGACAGACTCCGCCCATAGTCACACAAATAAAGGGTATTAAGTTTTCAAAAGATGAAGGCATGAAACAGTGCAATCTGTTTCGCCTCAGTGTTTTCGATGTTTTATTTCACAAGTGTTGATTGAAGCAGTCGGACGATTATTAGAAATGGATAAACGTGTTCAGCATGAACATTATTTGAAAAACTACATTAACGCCTATCCCTGGTTAAAAAAAAAAGAGAATTTTAAAAGTATTAGCATCCAAACCAATATTATCAGAAAAATTAAGCGATGACTATAGTAAATTTGTCTACGGCTATATCGTGTTGAATGCACAGATTCCCGTCCGATCACCGAAGTTAAGCAACATCGCGACCTGGTCAGTACTTAAATGGGTGACCATTTGGGAATACCAGGTGCTGTAAACGAAAGGACCAAGAATGGTCCACCTGTTTCTCCAGGTTTGGGGGGTTGGGTGCAGGGCTAACAACATTGCCCCGTAAAAAAAACAGTTTATTACAGAAACAGCAACAAAAAGTTGCTGCCCTATGCACCAGCTGGTTGTGATGGATAAATGATGATGATAGTAAATTTAGAATGAACGTTCCTAAAATTAGATTACGGTGAATATTTCGTAAGATTATTGAGTACTTAAAAATATATATAAAAGAGGGGATCAGCTGCCATTTTACTAAAATATGTTTTTACAGATAAAATCTCCGTAGAACAACAATAAACGCGTCAACATCTTTTTGCATTTGTTACTCGATTGGCGAGCAATAAGATAATTACGTCATTGCTGTTACTGTTTATCTTTAAAATCAATTTCTGTGTAAATTTTAAATTTAAAGTACATAATATTTTTTTTCAAATCAGATTATTTATATTTTAAATCAGCATAAATAAATAAATAAATATTTTTCAAATAAAGATTCGGAAAAGAAGATTTAATTTTTGGGAGATTTTTTAATATAAAGAATTCCATTGCTATGAAACACGACTGAAACGGGCGCAAATCAGCTATTTTAGAAAAGATCCCTAAAAAATCGATCCCAATCAATATAATTTCTGATTGAAATAGATCAGAGCATTTTGCTTACTGTAAATAGTAAATTTAATCCTTTAGCTTTCAGTTAAAACTAAAATTAAAGATTCAACCAATCTTTTGAATTAAAAAAAATCATTGAAAACCAAAGTATCAAAAATTAGTGGAGTTTATCTATAACTAGCATCATAGCCCGACGTTGCCCGTGCAACTCATTTTTAGAACATTTTAGTAGTAAGAGAAAAAAAATCTATTTTCTTTTGTTTTGCGTAAACGTGATTTGATGTTTTGTGTGACATTGTAAACAACATTGCGTTTGTTTTTGTTTCAAAATTACGGGGGAAAATATTTACATTTTTTGTTGACTAAATGAATTTAACATAAAAATAAAAATAACTTATTTTGCTTAACTGAAATTAGTAAATATAAAAACTTTTACGCTCTCAGTTCAGAAATTTTCAAAGAATATTTAAAAATGTAGACATTTAATTTTAGAGGAAACAGTTACACGAATTTCAAACACATATTTTTACTTCTTTTTTACATATTTTGTTTTTGTTTGAAAAAATACTTTTTAAAAAAAATATTTCTTTTGTTTCAAAATTACGGGAAAATATTCACATTTTTTTGTTGACCAAATGAATTTTTTAAACGTCGGAATAAAAATTAAATATAAAGGCTCGTTTTTTTTAATAAAAAATATTTTAGTCGCCATTGACACGTGTGATTTGATTTCTGTGACGTAATTCAGCAACCATCTTAGATCATATATGCTTTACGGAACAAATGTAATTACGGCCCCATTGACCAAAATGTGCTACATGGAAAATTTGCTAAACTTAAACTAAAAAAAATGTGTCGACCTGGCTTCCCTATAGATATGTATCCCTAGAGAGTTTGAATGGCGTAGCTTAAAAAATGTAGGCGTGCAAGGGAACAGTCAAACACAGACTCACAGATTGCCTTTTATAAATATAGATAATTATATTGGTTAGAATCGATATTTTGTTTTTGCTGAAACAGCTGATTAGCATTATTTTAGTCACCTTTCATTGCTGTGTAATTGTTTTTATTAACATTCTTCCAAGAATAAAATCAACTTTATTTGAGGAATATATTTAAATTAAAATTAATCTTAACTGAACACAAATATTACTTTAAATAACACAGAAAAACATTTTTCAGCTAAAGAGTGGTTGTGCTTTTAACCGACAGTTGCAATGTTTAAGGTTCTAACAATTAAATGACAAGTTTATTATTGTTCTAAGAAGAATTTGCTTGATAATTATTTAAGAAAATAACGTGAGCCCCTTTTTTTATATGTCTTTTAAATATTTGGTAATCTTTAAAATATTGGAAAATATTCTTCGTATTTACCTTTTTTTAAACATTTCACCCCAAACAAGGCGTTACCGCCACTGATGTGCAGGGGGCAACATAAGAGATTTAAGTTTTCAGGTAGAAGGAGATTGAAGAGGAAAACGAACCAGCTACAGTGGGTGACAGAGAAAGGGCAAGAGAAGGATGTGAAGACAAGAGTGAAGACAGTCGCGAAGGTAGAGAGAAAGGAAAAGAACAATATACACGGGGTGATGTAGAAAGTACTAAAGTCAAGTGGATAAGAGATGGGAATTGGCATTGCATTTAAATTCCTGGAGGTTGGAGCCGCCAGGAAAGCAAGTATATGGAAGGAAGTTCCACTTGCGGGTAGTGCGAAAAAAGAAAATGCGGGAGTAGAATTGTCGCCTGTATTCGGTTGATTTAACTGTAAAAGGGTGGGGCCTTGTTGCCAGTCTGGTTGCACGAGTAAATTCTTGTGGATGCACCAGTGAACAAAGTTTGTCAGAGCCGGAGCAATGAGAATATTTGTAGAAAAGACAGAGGGAAGCCACATTCAACCGATGAGAAAGTGGCTGGAGTTACTTTAGTCATCGCTCTTATTTTCTGATAATGTCGTATATGGATACCAATACTTTCAAAAGGAAAGGCTTGGAGAATCTGAAACTCTCAGGTCAGGTAGAGGGAAAGACAGAAAGGAGAATGCAGCAGATAACATATGTGACGGCCCTGAGCAGGTGGATGGCAGAGCGAGGTTTTGTTAGCGTAATGAGAAGGCGTGCTAAAAGCCACCAGGGGTAGGGAGATGTGGAAGGCCATGATCGCCTACATCTTGAAGAGACATGGCACAAAGAAGAAGAAGAAAAAGAAGACGTTTCATAACTCAAAAGCTAACTACTTTATTTTAGGTTTAAAATACACTGTATATTAGTCAGTCAGTTAAGTGCCATACGTGATAAACGCTTAGGCGATCACATCTCGAAAGAGACATAACTGACTGGGCAGAAGTTTACCCGCAGTAGGTTGCCATTACATCCTGTAGTAAACTGGTTGCCAGCCAAGGCTATAGAACTCAGTCCATCCTGTTATTTAACCCCTAACTGGAGGGAAGAGGCGGAATAATACTTTCCCACGGGTATTTGCGCGTAAGTGAATACGAGGAATTAAACTGGAATTCATACCGGTTCCCTTATTTCTACTTGCGAGCCAATATCCATTGCACTACAACATAGTACTTGGTTTATAAAAGAAAAAGAAAAATATGAAAATCAAGTTGTACATAATTTATTAAGGCCAATCTGTTTTTGTGCTTCACATGACGAGAAGCCTTTCTTGTATTCATTGGAGACAAAATTGGGTTTAAACATTTGCTACTTATAATAAAAATGCACAAAAGGCTTAGAGAATCTGATACTCACAGGTCAGGTAGCGGGAAAGACAGACAGGAGAAAGCGGCAGATGACATATGTGACGGCCTGAGAGGGAAGAGACGGATTAATACCTTTTACCAAGGGTATTTGCGCGTAAGTGATTACGAGAAATTCGAACTCGGCTCCCTGATTTTTGCTTCCGAACCGATATCCATTGCACTACAATATAGTACTTGGTTTATAAAAGAAAAAGAAAAATATGAAAAGCAAGTTGTACATAATTTGTTAAGGCCAATCTGTTTTTGTGCTTCACATGACGAGAAGCCTTTTTCCGTATTCAGTGGAGCCACGACTTGGTTTAAACATCTGCTACTTATAATAAAAATGCACAAAAGAGTAGAAAAAAAAAATTTAGCGGTGTTTTTTTTTTTAATTGCTCATAAAGCCGAACCGCATAAGCAGGCAGCTAGCAACAGGAGACAGAAGTGACAGGTCTGAGCGTCGACTCGGGAATTTGAAATGGCTCTAGTGAAATTTATCGATTAAACCGGTTTATAATTGCCGGATTGGTGATGGTCAATCGTTATTTGTCATAGAAATTTCACCCTGAAAATGTTTCGCACATTGGTTGCTTAATAGAAATATTATTAGGGAAAGTAAATGTGTATGTCAATTAAGGTATGCACAAATATTTGTGTCGATTCTAGTCTCTCGCCCTCTCTCTCTCTCTCTCTCTCTCTCTCTCTCTCTCTCTCCCTGTGTCTATTTGTCCCTGTCTTCTCTCCCTCTCCTTCTCTTTTTCTCTCTTCTCTTTTCTCCTCATTCACTCATTTTGTTTCTCTCTCACTCAATCTTCCCTCTCCTTCTCTTCTTCTCTCTTGTTGTGTCTCTCTCTTCCCTATCCTTCACATTTTCTCTCTTCTCTTTCTCCCGCTCTCTTTCGCCCTGTTTCTTTCTCTTCCGTCTCCTACTCACTCTCTCTATCTCGCTGTCACAATCTCGCCTCTTATAATTCTCTTTCTTTCTCTGTCTCTCTCGCTGTGCCTCTCTTTTCTGTCTTCTTCTCATTTTATCTCCTTCTCTTGCTCGCTCTTCCTTCTTCTTTTTTTTCATTCTTTCTTGTCGTTTCTCTCACTTCCCTCTCCTCCTCCTCTCTCTCATTCACTCTATCTTCCCTTATCTTCTCATACTCTGCCACTCGCTATCTCTCGCTTTTCCTTCTCCATCTCTCACTACGTATATCTCTCTCGCTTTACTCTCCCTCTCTTTCTCCCTCTCTTTCCTTTTCTTTTTCCCTCTCTTTTTCCCTCTCTCTTTCTCTCTCTCTCTGTACAACCTTATAAGCATAGAATTCAATCGTTATCTTCTGTCTCCTTGAAACCTGTCTCTTTTATTGTCGTCACTGTTTTATTCACTCTCACTAACCGCTTGAAGCTTTGAGTTATAACTCAAGACTATAAATTATCCGTTAAGGACAAAGCAAGAAAACCGAATGCATGGTCATCAGGAAAAAGAGGAAGCCCAGTATGCCAAATACAGGTCGGGGATACTAGAATCAAGCAAGTACAAAAATTTAAATGCCTGGGAAGTGTTATAACAGAAGACGGAAAGTGCGACACAGAGATTTGAAGGCGAATTGGCATGGCGAAGTAAGCATTCCAGAAGTTGAATAAAGCATTTAGAATCCGGATAATTTCACTAGAAACAAAGAAGAGAGTACTGGATTGCTATCTGATGTCAGTTCTTCAATATAGCAGTGAATGCTGGACAATATCATTAAAGATGAATGAAAAACTTGAAGCAACTGAAATGTGGTTCTACAAAAGGATGCTGCGAATATCATGGATCGAGCTTGTGAGCTATGATGAGGTCTTAAAAATGAAAAGGAAATTAATACTGAGCATCAGGAAGTGACAGGTGAAGTTCCTGGTACAAGCAATGAGAAAGGAGGGCTTGGAGAATCTGATATTAACAGGCTAGATAGAGGTAAAAGAGACAGGAGAAAGCAACGGATAACATATTTGAAGGACCTAATCGGGTGGATGATGGAACGAGGGTTGCATGGTGTAACGGGAGAAGGCGTTCTAAGAGCCTCCAGGGATAGGGAGATGTGGAAAGCCATGATCGCCTACGTCCAGAAGAGACAGGGCACCTTGAAGAAAAATGTTTTTTTGCTCTTCTTGTATTTTTCGGAGCCGCAGTTGGTGCTAACCGTCAAGAGGTTATAATCAAATTAGCCAAAACACAAGTAGAAATACCTTAGCAGTGCTTCATAATGCTAAAATACAATGCATGCAGCATATAGTATCCACAACTTGTACGGTGTTAAAAATCAAGAGATCTGAGATTACATTCGTCAGAGTATTATTATTAGGTTTTTAAAATATTCTTACACATATATCATTCGTCCGTGCATTGAATATCGTTGACATATTATGAACAATACTACCAGCCATAAACAAGCGATTAAATCATTACATTACTTTCAAATGTTTTCACAAATACATAATTCATGAATCCAAAATACCAATAGACATCATTAAATATGATAAAGATAGTTCCCTTTATTCTTAATATCGTCATATTTTTTTCTCTTTATAAAGTAGTTTCTATAATTAAGTTGTTTTCTCCCTATTTTTCCTATTTCCCCTATAATTATCTATATTTTTCCTCCTTACTATTATTTTACATCTTATAGTTGTTTATTTGTATCATTCTTCTTCTTCTTCTTCTTCTTCTTCTTCTTCTTTTTATTATTATTATTATTATTATGATTATTATTATTATTATTATTATTATTATTATATACCATTTATAATGATTAATTGTAATAATGCAATGATTTAGTATGGTAATATTATATTTATGTTTCTTCTTCATATATTATTTCTTTATATATATATATATATATATATATATATATATATATATATATATATCCCGGCCAGAAGCAAGTGGATACGTATAGCCACACTGATGAGCTGTGATACAGCGAAACACGCTTGTATGCGTGATGACTATATATATATATATATATATATATATATAGTCATCCGCAGACAGATCTGTTTTGCTGTACCACAACTCATCAGTACGGTTAGACATCCGATTTCTTTTACTCAGGATTGAAACCCGACAGATTTGGCGTCAGTAGGCGATTCTAACTCTGAGATATGGACACTCGGTAGAAGGAGGTAGACTTTTAGCGTGTGATATATATGTGTGCAAATTTGTTTTTCATTTAAAATTAATATAGTTTACATTGCTATACAGAAATCTGTTTCAAGATTTTAATTCTTTAACAGGCAATATTAGGTCATCATTGATTTTGATTTGAATGTAGAAAAGAATACGTCTATTATTTAAAGAGTTAATTTAAATGCGGGGAGAAAGAATTATTATGTAAGTGTTTAAATTAACTACTCAAAATAGAGATCAACTTTAAATTTGAAAATATAGGTTATATTTTTTTAGAAAACAGGATTTCTTCTTTCAATCTTGACAGGAACTATGTCAGTCGATTTCGCCACTGTCTAGACTGAATTTCCGTTGATGTGTCCATTATTGTTAAAAGATTATTGTCTTAGTTTTTTTTCTGTATCCCGGCATTTTCAAAACAAAAAGAAAAAAATTATATTTTTAATCTGACTTAAAGAAACCTTTGAGCGTAATTGTACTTTTTTTTTTATTATGTCGATTCAAAAAGCATTTTATTCCAATTTTTCATAAACTCTCAATTTGGAAATTTTTTTAATTATGGAAAAGTTTTTAATATCTATTTTATTATTTGATAATTTGTTTAATTATTATTATATCACAATACAACATTTTAATATCATAATACAATATCTGGTCGGGTGCTCCTGCTATCCACCTAGGTGTCTTTGACAAAATCCAACGGAGAATCTGTAATGTGATAGATCCCGACTAGGCAGCTCAGATACAGTCACTTTCTCACAATGTGGCTTCCTTGTGTCTCTTCTACAAATACTTTCTTCTGCTCCGAAGAACTTAGCTCCCTGGTGCCTGCTATATATAAATTTACTCGAGCCACAAGATTAGCAATTAGGTCCCACCCTTTTACTGTGAAACCAATAAATTGTCAAACGCAGATTCTACTCGATCAGCTTCTTTTCTCGTTCTTCCCGCCTGTGGATTTCGCTTCCATTTACTTGCTTTCCGACAGCTACAATCTCCAAGAATTTAAATGCAAAGTCATTAGTCATCTATCTCACTAACCTGCATCCTCTCTCTCTCATGTTCCTTTCTCCGTTCACTCCACTCTTATCAGTATCCTCATCCTTCTCTTACCCACTTCCTGACACCCCTATAACCTGTCACACTTTCTCATAGCTTTCCTTCTATGTAACCCCCTGCAAAACAGTGGCAGTAAAATGCCTTGCTTGAGGCGATATGTTTATAAAAAAAAAATTCTAGTTGTGTATGTATCGGAAAAGTAGGATTTGGCTTAAATTAATATTTTGATAATATTTGATGGTGGCATTCACGAGGATTTTCCCCCTGGTCAAGTTTATTTCTGTGCATCACTAGAGGATTTGTTAAATTGTTATTTATTAGGTTCTTTTTATGTTCATCTAAATCTTCTTCTTTATGTGCTGTGTCCATTCTGGACGTAGGCGATCGTGGACTTCTACTTAACTATGTCTCTTGTCGCTCACAACATTTTCCTCATGGTAATTCTCCCAAACCCTGCTCTACCATCCATTTGCTCAGGCCTATCAGGGATGTCTTGCGCTGCTTAGATCCCACCCTTTTACAGTGAAACCGATAAAATGCAACCGTAACTTCTACTCCAACAGTTTCTGTCCTCGCACTTTCCGACTGTGGAATTCTCTTCCAAACGATTGCTTCCTCGAATCCCCAGGAGTTTAAATGTAAGGTCAATAGACACCTCCTAACACACTAACCTGCTCCCATTCTATCAAACACTCTTCCCATCAGCCCAACCCTCATCCTCGGTATCCTTACTCATCTGTCACCTTCCTCCTGACATTCCCTATATCTAACCACTCCTTCTCTTTACCTTCCCCTATGTAGCCCCATGCGCAATAGTGGCAGTGGAATGCCTTGCTTGGGGTGGGATGATTTAAAAAGTCTCTCTTCCCCTCTATCCGTCCTATGAGCATTAAATTCTTCAGGCTTTCCTTCCTCACTACCTGTCCCAGAAACATTATCTGTATCTTCCTGATGTTAAATATATTTTCTTCTCGTTTGCGTCCTTTCTAACACCTCATCGTTGCTCACGCGTTCGGTCGATAGTATACTCAGCAACTTTCTGTAGAACCACCTTTCTGTTGCCTGAAGCCTCTCCTTCATCCTTGATGAGATTGTCCAGCATTCACTTCCCTACAAAAGGACAGATATCAAATAGCAATCCAAAAATCTTTTCTTTGTTTTCAATGAGATTTTAATTTCTACATTTTTCCCCATTGCATTCTGAGGAACATTTCTAGCATTTATTTCATATATTATTGTTATGGATGTTTTTGTTCTGATTATATACATAACGCTTGTAGAAAAAATATGATTCATTAGATGTTGTTTATATCTCGTAAATTGTTCTGCATAGTAGATGTTATAGAGTTCGTAGGTTGTGTGATGTATCTGATTTGGCTTAATATATTATTGTGGATATTATTGTTATTTTTGTTGAGGTCGTGTATTTTTGTGCATTTCTGTTTGGGTTGCGGAGAAAATGATAAGGATATTGTGGATTTTTGAATGTGTTTTCTATGTATCTTTCTTCTTTGAACACACGCGCGCGCACACACACACACACACACACACACACACACACACACACACACACACACACACACACATATATATATATATATATATATATATATATATTTGGGCAGCAAACTTTCATTTAAACACTTTTCGTTTAAAACGACCGACAAGGCAGACATCATAATTTTTTATTTAATTTTTACAGTATTCTTACATGTTCCATTTCATGTATCTCGTTTTTTCTTTCTATCTATCTATCTATCTATCTATCTATCTATCTATCTGTCTCGATTTGCTGGTATCTATTTGTCTGTTCAAATATATCAAACTTTTCTTATCCATCTATCTATATGCGTGTGTATGTATGTATTTGTCAATTTCGGCCTATATATATATATATATATATATATATATATAGCAGCATTACAGTGTGGGTATAGAAGAATCCAAAGGTGTATCCTGTACATGCAGTGGTAGGATAACTCTCTAAGAAAGTTCTAAATATATATTTATATAAATATATATAGAGCAAATATAAGAAAAATTAAGACAGACACGTTATATCATGGTAAATCGGGAGTTTTGTACAATAAAGACGGAAGTTGATGATGTTTGGCCTGAAATAGGCCTATACTTTCTATTTACCATGAAATAACGTGTCTGCCTTAATCTTTCTTATATATATATATATATATATATATATATATATATATATGTCTCTCTGATTGAGAAGGTTTGGCTAGTTTTGAACCTTCTAAACAAAATAGATACTTTTGTAGCGATATTATAACATATTTATGTTATAAATTCCAAATAAATATTATTCGCTTTACTTTGTACTGAGAACTTTTCAAAGAACAGCATTTTTTAGATACAAAATTTTATTCTAGCCATACCTACCTATAAGCCTCAATAACATAACATAGTTGGATACTGAAACAGTAATAAGAAACGGATAGCACAGATAACTGACGGAACCAACGAAGCTGATTGAAACAACGAACTGAGGAATGACCCTCTATCTAATCAATAGGAATGGATATACGGAAACCAAATAAGAAAAATTAAATAAAGAAAGATTGAGAATATGTAGGTTTAGAAGGAGAGGTTGAAACTACCTAAATGGGCGAAGGAAAGAAAATCGAAAGTGGAAGGGAGTGGATAGAAGTAGACACCAAGTCTGAAAAATGGTCTCTAGTGAAGACAGATAAAAGTAGGTGCGAAAATTAGCATACTAGTGGGATAAGATGGGAAGAACGGGGGAGTAAATAAATATTAATAAAACAGGAAAGTTAGCAGGAGTGGTAGTAGGAAATAAGACAGGACTGCTGGTAACCAACGACACCTATCGGAATGGAAGTTCAAGGAATTTAGATATAACATGGATATAATCTAGTCTTGCAACAAATAGAATGGAATTATCTTATCAACAATTGAGTAAAGAAAAGAAATAATAGCCTTAACTTAATCTAATTTAACTTATCACAGAGCTAGGAAAATAAAAATAAAAATAAAATTTTGGCTTAGAAATTTGAATTATGAATTGATGTATAAATTTGCTGGTGACATTAGTCACGTGTTGTTTTGTTTGTATTAAACTTCTCCTCCCACTATATCCCGACAAATGGAAACGGAAATACTTATTATAGTGGGCTATCCTATGTTGCCTCCCCCTCCGCCTGGCCTTGACTGAACTTTCATTCCGTAGTAATACGACATGAAACAAGTCGAATAGGGCCTTCCGTCTGATGAAGTCGGTGATTGTTGGCAACAACAATTATTGACTGAAATAAATTTATTACGGAAATATGACCGGTGTTTAAAGTTTTTCTTAAAAGAAAACAGAGTATATATATATATATATATATATATATATATATATATATATATAATCTCTGTTGCTATCTTTCTCTCTGTCTCGCAGTCTGTTCAAATTTCCATCTTTTGAACAATGTTTCGAATTTTCTCTCTCTTTCTCTCTTAATCCTTGTCCACTGCTCTTTCTTTCTCAATTTGTTTCTCCTTACTATATCTTTCAATTATTTTTTGTCTCCATCTCTCTCGAATTCTATCTCTCTGTCTCTCTCAGTTATTTTTAACTACCTGCTCCCTCACTTTCTCTTTTTCTTAATCTGTTAATGTTTCCATCTTTTTATCAATGTTTCTAATTTTCTTTATCCCCACAATCTACTCCCATCGCCGTTTTTTTTCAATTTGTTTCTCTCTTCTCACTGTCTCTCGCAGTCTTTCTCTATCCTCTTCACTCTCTAACTTTCTCTGTATAGCGCTATTCAAAATGACGATTCTCTCATTTCCATCACCCAGCCCGACTCCAGTACTCACTTTTCAACCGATACAAATGGCTTTCGTAATTCAGTCTAATGGCTGCTCTCCCATTGGGAAAAGGCCTACCAAATTTTAAAGTAGAACTAACAGACTGATTTTCTTCACGATTGTTAACAGATAAAAACTCTACCCTCTTTGAGCAACCTACATATGACAGTAATGATTTCGATATCTTTGTTTTATATATGAATGAAATTCGATTTTTTTAATAATATTTCTACTTTTAGTTAAAACCAATGACTGGAGTTTCTAAAATTAATTTACGCACGAAGCAGCTGATTGCATGACGTTGTTTCTCATTTCAATGCATAATTATTGATGAAAGAAAGGATGAACATACGTACTGGGTTTCGTTACAGACGAATACTTACTAATTTTCTTTTCTTCGTACATAAAACAGCGTGTAACTAATTGGTGGCTACCATTGAAAGAATGCATGTTGAAAGACTTGAAAAAACTCACTTGGCAACAAAGGCATTAAAGTTCAAATAAAACTGGTGAAATATCATGTTAGCCGTTTCGTGACATTCATTGATTTCAAACACTTCAGCACAATTGCGGAGTCGTCGTCATGAAATACTACCGGACGCATTGATTGAGTCAAAGACACAGGACAAAGAGTTTTCCATCGAGGCATCTCGAGAGTTGCTGCCGAATAAAAGTCTTTGCCTTCGCCGCCATAGCTACGAGGTTATACGAGGGACAATCAAAAGAATCGTAAAAAATATGTTACAAGTAATCAATGGAGATATTTACATATTTATTTGTAAACGTGGGTCATACGGGTAATTAATCCGAATGAACTGGAAACATTTTAACATAATTCTCGACTTACGACAATATTCATACGATGCATTACAACGTGATTTTAAGTGTATGACGGAACGTAGCCGAGATTTTTCGTGAATAAGCTCTTACATCGCTGACTTATGCTAATACAGTAGTAAAGTAATGAAAGCAAATTCCATTCAAACAGCTTCTTCATGCACAAGAGACTCCTAAGTGGATGTTTCTCCGATCACTACAATCTTAACGTAACCATCTAGTGGTTCTCCGATCTTGTACGGGTGTATCATTCTGTAAAATCTTAAAGACATATCAATACATTTCTTTAAGAAATGTTAACATTATCTTGATTAAAAAAAGGCATGGCAGACATAAATATAAGTAATGTTAACGAAATAAAATGAAATCTAATTGTTTTAATTTGCTTGTATATTTATTGTCAGTGATGTCATTTGGGTATCGGTAAATGAGATCTTGTCTCACTTGCTGTTTTGGAGTTGTTTTCGCACTGAAGGTTATAATCGTGCTATGTCCGTTGCTAATCGACTTAACGTACCCAAAACGTTAGGAACTTGGTAATCTTCCACTGAAAGCTGACTCCTTAGTATTCGGCTAACTGCCGACTATTATCAACTGCCTAGTAGTTCTACTGAACCCCAATAGAAGTCTAAAGAACTTCTATGAACATCCCAAGTACTTCTCGAGAACTTCTTGTTAATGTAGGAGGGAGAGTCCATTATCTGAGGAATAGATGTGTTTCACTTGCAAAATTCGGAAGAAAGAGCAATTCTGTGAAAGAAAGAAAAGCAAAAGTAATTTTTTTTTTATCGGGCATTCAACACCTTGTATTTTAACAAGAAAATGTTCTTTTCTCTTACAGGGTAATTCAATATGTATACGCATTTTATATATTTGTCTATATAAGCTGAGGTAATATAGGATTGTCTGCATCTTCATTCCCATTGTTATGACGTTTCTGCCGCTGTACACTCTGGCCTTCTTCAGGTGAGAGAAATTTAATAAACAGTTCGGTTCGAAATTACTTGGTTCTAAAGATGGCCGGAGCGTACAACGGCGAAAACGTCTTAAAATGGCAACGAATTTGAGGACAATAGTCCGAATAATTTAAATAGTGCATTTTTTACATGTTGCAACCATTATAGTGGTCAACAAAAAAATTTTGAAATGGTGTCGAGTCACCAACCATCTTTTGTAGCTAATTTGAGGGGCTGAATCTGAATATTGATCTTACATTTTTTTGGTTAGTTACTGTTTTTGCTGTCAGGAATGCCCTATTTTGGAAAAAAAAATTTCTGTATATATGATATTTAACGATGGCAATATTTCTCAGTATTTCTCAAAGCAAAATCGTAGAAATCTCTCAATTCGTATTGAAACTAACAAATATCGGTCTAGTATTTTTAAATCAGAGTCAGACCCTAAATCTTTAAAAACAGAAAGAACAACAAATATTTTCATCAAATCATTTAATAAACTAACAGCGGAAATAAAACCTTCCTGAACATGAGAGCAATGTTAATTTTTTTTGTCTTTCTTGATTGTCATGTTCAATGTTATTTAAGTCCTTATTGATACTCTAGCAGTAGTCAGCCATCCTTCGTTTGTCTTACCGACCCTGGTAGCGCTCTTCCATTGTCTTGATGTCCTAATAGAATTGTTCTCTTTGCTCATCACTCACATCACCGCAATTATCCAGAAATTTATCTAGATAGTTATGTAAAAAATGAACCTTAATACTCATATTAATGTATTACTGATAAAGTTTATCAGATAATTTGAATTTTAGCGATAAATTGAAAAATTTCGGTACTTCTAATTTAAAGTTTTTTACTCAAAAACACTTTTTCTTATAAAAATAGTTTATCTCAGGCGGCTGACATAAATCGCTCGGCTTGCTTGAAAACTGATTGGTTTTTATGAACTTTATTAGCAAAATGTTCATATCAGCCAAGATTGTAAATTGTTTTTTTTTTTTAAAGATAACCAATTTCAGTACAGTAAATAACGGTCGCTAACCATGAAAATCTAAGGTCAACTTCAGAATCAAATTAGCTCAAAAGCGTGTTCTGTTTCTTGGCACGAAAAATCGTATTAGTCCATTACATTCATCGCACTCCCAAGCTTACAACACAAACCGTCACCTATTTAATAAACGACCAGGCTTGACGTTACTTAACTTAGTCAAAGGAGAAAAGAATCCAAAATCCGCTTATTTCTATGATATATGCTAACATAACAAGGACTAAAAGTACAAAGAGGATATAAATACAATACATAAAAAGTCCTTACATATAAAAGTCCTTTTTTTTTTTTTTAATCATTTCACCCCGAGCAAGGCAGAAACGCCACTGATGTGCAGGGGGTTACATAAATGTAAAAAGATTAATTAGAAAAGAGTGAGGAGTGCAAACTAGTTAGAAAGGAACAATAGAAAGCAGAGAAAGCAGGTGCGATAACAGATACATAGGTGGAGAGAAAGGGAAGGTTATACAGGGGAGGGGAGAGAGCTAGAGGTCAGTGGTTAGTAGATGAGTATTAACTTTGCATTTAAATTTCTGGAGGTTGTAGCCGTCAGGAAAGCAAGAATACGGGAGTGAGTTCCACAGGCGGGAAGTGCGAGAGAGGAAGCTGCAGGAGTAGAATTGTCGTCTGCATTTGGCTAACCTGACTGTGAATGGGTGGGACCCAGTTGCCAGTCTGGTTGCACGGGTAAACACCTGTTGAGGAGGCATCAATGACTTAAGCTCATCCGAGCAGAAGCCATGAAAGTATTTATAGAAGAGACAGAGGGAGGCCACATCTTGCTTTTGCCATCTTGGTTATGATATGAATACATCTTTCACACTTGCCTGATCACGGATTTGACGTTGTTTTTTCTCTTTCGACCGCATTTCCTTTGCATTTTAGACTGATGGATCCAGTTCCTTTCTTCGCCTTGATGACACGACTGGCAATTAAAAGGCTGGCACCAACAATATCCACGATCTCTTTGTAAGGCTTGCCAGTGTGTTCGTACAGCGTTACAATTTTTGTACGCCTCCCTTGAGTAACGTCCATCTCAGACAATGGCCGTAAGACAACTAATCGACACTCGGGACAGTAATGTCTGGGCGTGATTCTGCTAGTGAAATATTTGGAGGGTGGGGAGAAAATAACATCTGCTTATTACAAAAGTGTTCTGAGAAAACTAGCTAAACATTTCGCGATAAGAAAACCTCATCAAGGAATCTTTTCCCGTCCACTACAGTTAACCTGTTTTCGTTGGTCGGTAAATGTTTGTTTATGTAATCGAGAAGCCCAAAATGCCAACTCCAGGTCGAGGTTACTAAAATCTAGCAAGTACAGAGATTTAAATACTTGGTAAATTTTCTATCAGAGGACGGAAAGTGCGACACTGAGATCCGAAGACGTATTGTCAAGGAGGCATTCAAGCTCATCATTGATGAAGTAAAGTCTTGAAGCAACCGAAATGTGGTTCCACAGAAGGAAACCATCATGCCATTTACAGGCCTATGATACGAAAATTAAGTGGGTACATCACTTAAAATATACAGGAAGTGATCAAACAGAGGACGGAAAGTGCGGCACTGAGATCCGAAGACGTATTGTCAAGGAGGCATTCAAGCTCATCATTGATGAAGTAAAGTCTTGAAGCAAATGAAATGTGGTTCCACAGAAGGAAACCATCATGCCATTTACAGGCCTATGATACGAAAATTAAGTGGGTACATCACTTAAAATATACAGGAAGTGATCAAACAGAGGACGGAAAGTGCGGCACTGAGATCCGAAGACGTATTGTCAAGGAGGCATTCAAGCTCATCATTGATGAAGTAAAGTCTTGAAGCAACCAAAATGTGGTTCCACAGAAGGAAACCATCATGCCATTTACAGGCCTATGATACGAAAATTTAGTGGGTACATCACTTAAAATATACAGGAAGTGATCAAACAGAGGACGGTAAGTGCGGCACTGAGATCCGAAGGAGTATTGGTATGGCCAAAAATGCATTCAAATGCTAAGTAGAGTATTGAGAAACAGTAAAGTTTTGTTGGAAATAAAGAAGAGAGTAAAGGATTGTTATGTGATGTCTGTCCTTTTATATGGTAGCGAACGCTTGACAATTTCATCAAAGATGAAGTAGAGACATGAAGCTACCAAAATTAGGCACTGCACAAGGATGCTGATAGACCAAACATTTGTGCAAGGACTAGGCTTTGGAGATGATACAAACGAAAAAGAAACTTATCAAAGACAAGACAGCTGAAGTTTCTGTGACATGTAATGAGGAATGAGGGTTAGGAGAATCTGGTACTCACAGGAAAGATAGAGAGAAAGAGAGACAGCGGAATGTAATGCGTGGCATACTTGATGGGCTTGAACAATTGATGGGAGAATATGTTTTGAGAGGGGTTAGAAAAAAGGGTGTTAAAAACTACAAGGGATAGGAAGATTTGGAAAGCCATGATCGACTACATTCTGAAGAGACACGGCACAGAAGAAGAAGAAGAAGAAGAAGAAGAAGAAGAAGGTTAGAGGTGAGAAAAAATCCTTTGAGGAAAAAGAAGAAGAAGAAGAAGAAGAAGAAGAAGAAGAAGAAGAAGAAGAAGAAGAAGAAGATAACCTTTGGAAGTGTGGTGTTTGCATAATGGCGTCTTTGTGTGTGATAAAAACTTGTAATTTATCTTAATTTAACTGGTTTAAGAAACTGGCAATATTGGAAGTGTTTTGTGTTTTTTTTTTCAGTAAGTTTCACCCTCTACAAGGTCCGGAGGACACTCGTTAGACGCTTACGTTAAGAGGCAGTTTATATGCATCAGGGTTTTGTGAGATAAGGGGTAACCCTAGACTTGAACACGTCAGGATTGTACTGATCGCCCATAACCCATTCTCCAACAGACTGTGTAGCTTCCGTTTCACCAGGTCAACCTCTGATATGCTAACGTGAATTACCGAATTCATATATCAGGTTCTCGATATGAACGGTGAAGCTAGAGCTGTTGTCCTGGATATCTCCAAAGTATTTGACAGAGTCTAGCACTCTGACCTTCTACGCAAGCTACAGGGCTATGGCATAAATGGACGCTCGATTGATTTGATCCTCATAAGCTGCCTAATGAAGCTCGTGTTGAACGTACATTTCTCAAAATCCTATCATACGAATGTTGGTGTCCCCCAGGGCCCAGTTCTAGGTCCAAATGTCTTTTTGACATTCATCAACGATCTCCCTGCTGTGATCAGATACCAAGTAGGCATTTACGCTGACGATACCAGTATTTACTTTCATCTCAGTAAGAAATCTGGCAAGGCTGACAAAGCTAACCTCGCTTCTGATCTTGAAGCAGACCTCCAATTTGTGTTGAACTAGAGTAAGAAATGACTTGTAAACTTTAATGCATCCAACACGAAGCTGCTATCTTTTAACAACCACGGATAATCTCTCTTACCTCCCAACATGGATCAAACTAGTCACCCGGAAAGCGCCTTGTCACCCTAACTCTGACAGCCGACCTCAAGTGGTGCGACTACATTGAATCAATAGCTAAATTTACAGCCAGGAAGGTTGGGCCATTGTTCGGGGGAGGAAGTTTTTCACGTCTGAATACATCTTACACATATATAAATCCGTGCTGTCAAATCTGGTTGGGTGCCCCTGCTCTTTATTTCAGAGTTCTCGACAAAATCCAAAGAAGAATCTGCATTGTAATCGATTCAAACCTGGCAGATCGACTCCAGTCACTTCCACGCCGACGACATGTGACCCCTCTGTCTTTTCTATAAATATTTTCACGGCTTCTGCACCGACGAGCGTAGCTTCCTGATGTCGCCTTTACACGAACTTACTCGAATTTACTGAACTGGCAACAAGGTCCCACTCTTTTACTGTTTTTTAATAGTTAAATATAACCATCTCTTCTACCATAAAAGCTTCTTTTCTCGCACTTTCCTTTTGTGGAATTCCCTTTTGTATACTTATTTCTCTGATGCCTATAAGCTCCGAAGATTTAAATGCAACGTCAATCGTAATCATATATCTGCTTGACTTGCATCATTACTAATCCGTTCCCCGCTACCCACTGAATCTTGCTCCTCTCACTTAACTCCCTTCACGCCAGTATTCTCATACTTCTCTTACGCATTCTTTATTGACGTAATCTTTTGTTCTCGTCTTAAGTAGCCCTCTGCGTACCAGTAACATTAGTGACTTGATAGGGGTGAAACGATTAAAAAAAAACCTTTCTTGCCATCAAATAATCTTGTCATTTTCTTTCTTTCTTTCTTTCTTTCTTTCTTTCTTTCTTAACTTCATCTATCTATCTATCTATCTATCTATCTATCTATCTATCTATCTTATCTTATGTTCATTATCTATCTATCTATCTTAGGCTGTTCATTATCTATCTATCTATCTATCTATCTATCTATCTATCTATCTATCTATCTTTCAGGTCTATCATATCTATCTATCTATCTATCTATCTATCTATCTATCTATCTATCTTAGTCCGTTCATATCTATCTATCTATCTATCTATCTATCTATCTATCTATCTATCTATCTATCTTAGGCTGTTCATTATCTATCTATCTATCTTAGGCTGTTCATTATCTATCTATCTATCTATCTATCTATCTATCTATCTATCTATCTATCTATCTATCTTAGGCTGTTCATTATCTATCTATCTATCTATCTATCTATCTATCTATCTATCTATCTATCTTAGTCCTTCATATCTATCCTA
>JBBBDQ010000782.1:180000-272500 GCA_037127315.1 Ascarosepion bandense | reverse complement strand
ACTCCAATTGAAGCTCCAATACGAACATTTCAGTTCATTTGGATATCAATTTGAGGACAGTGCCGTGAATTTGGAAACAGGCGGATGAGCCTAATGGTGACTACGAATGTGTTTAAAGGGAATACTAGTGATATCTCAATTCACCTTTCAACAGAGCCTCAGATTCAACAGTGAAAGAAAGAGATTAAAAGCCAGTGAAAAAAAAAAAAAAAGAGAGAAATGAAAACAGACAAGTTCATAGATAAAGTTCGGAAAGAAAAAAAGAAATTAATAAGCATTGAGACAAAGAAAGTGTTTGTAGAGCGATAAAGAGAGAAAGAGAAAGAGAGAGAGAGAGAGAAGAGCTTATAAAGTTTCGGCAAACAGAAAAATAGGAAGAATTAAATTATACGAGATTGAGTAAATGTAGAAACTCCTCAAATTGGAAAGTCTTTGATTATAATGTGTGGGGCGATTTGTTCAAGGGGCCAACAAAAATCCTTTTAACAACAAAGATGAATCAAAGGCAAAGGATTATGACAGCCTCCAATAAATTAAACAAGGAGACTGTCCTGAAAAGAGACAAGAGATTAAAAAAAACTTTCTTTAATATTTCCAGATACTTCTGCATATATAGATAGATAGATAGATAGATAGATAGATAGATAGATAGATAGATAGATAGATAGAAAGAATTTAAAAAAGAAAGAAAGAAAGAAAAATAAAAGAAAGTGAGTGCATGAGAAAGAGATTAAAAGCCACTGAAAAAGAGAGAAAAATGAAAAACAAACAGGTTCATAGATAAAGTTCAGAAAGAAAGAAAAAATTAATAAGCACTGAGACAAAGAGAGACATAGACATAGAGAGTGTTTGTAGAACGAGAAAGAAAGAGAGAGAAAATCTTATGAAGTTTCCGCAAACAGAAAAAAAGGAAGAATTATGAGAGATTGAGTAAGAAATATAGAAAGAAGAACAGACAACGTTAAAGAGAAAACTTTAAAAGAAAGAAACAAACAACAAACACACGCCTCACACAAAAACATATAACTTATGTATATGTGCTTGTTTTAGTAAAAAAAAAAACTGGCTATAGCTTGTGATAAAATATTAAAATAATGTTCTACTTTTAGATAGATAGATAGATAGATAGATACGAACTGACTTAGATACGAACTCAATGAGATAGATAGATAGATAGATAGATAGATAGATAGATAGATAGATAGATAGATAGATAGATAGATGAAAGGGACTGACATAGATAGATAGATAGATAGATAGATAGATAGATAGATAGATAGATACGAACTGACTTTGATAGATAAATATATAGATAGATACGAACTGACTTAGATAGATAGATAGATAGATAGATAGATAGATAGATAGATACGAACTGACTTTGATAGATAAATATATAGATAGATACGCACTGACTTTGATAGATAGATAGATAGATAGATAGATAGATAGATAAAGAAAAGACGGACATAGATAGATAGATAGATAGATAGATAGATAGATAGATAGATAGATAGATACGAACTGACATAGATAAATAGATTGATAGATAGATAGAGTTAAGGAGAGATACGAACTGACTTTCATAGATAGATAGATAGATAGATAGACACAGACTGTGAAAGAAAGAAAGAAAGAAAGAAAGAAAGAAAATCCAATGATAAACGCAATAGACATGAAAGACAGACAAATTTCATATATAGATTCAACTGCGTATCCAAAAGATGCTATTTATCTTACATATTCTTTCGAATGCCTACAAATTTGACTTATAGCGTAGATTCCATTATTCTTAGGAAAGTTCTTCGTGAGTCGATATATTTTCTTAACATCACTTACGCCGAAAAAATCAATAAATTGAACCAACTTTACTACGATAATTGCTTTTACTTAACAGAAATAAAGCTCCTATCATACCAACTACAACTAAATACAACGTAGTCTTCAGGCGATATCAATAAATACAAAGAGATGCCCCGTGGCGCAAAAAGTTTATATATATATATATATATATATATAATTCTATATTCTAAGGAGGAAGGTATATGTTTGATTATGGTGTGGGTGATTAGACTTTGGGTGGATGTATAATGGATATTCGTTAGGTTTTACGTATGGGTGATAAGAATAATGTTTACTAAGTCAAGTGTTACGTCAAGGAAGTTTACTACTTTTAAATTAATGTTGATTATTACTCTTGGATTTAAGCTATTGAATTCTCTGTGGATGAGTCTTCCTATTCTATATATTTTAAAATGTGTAGAATTTTGTACAATCATAAGACAATCATCCTTGTATAACCCTATGTTATGAGTGTTTATGTCATGGTGTGGGGTGAGATTGTAAAGTGCGAGTAATCCAATGAGATCGACAACACGCAGAGTCTAACGCACCCATTGTAACGTCATATTGGTTATCAGAGTTATTTTTATCCGTTGTTCTTGATTATGGATAAGAACTGATGTCTTCTTGGTGATTATAATATTATATTCACCCTTAGATAAGTCTAAATAATATGTGGCAAATTCCAGAGCCTAGATGTGAAAGGTCTTTGGAAATTGACTGATAGTTGTTTTATCTAAATCTAAACTTATTTATAAATGGAACTTTGTCTGTGTGTGTGTCTCTCTGTGTGTGTGTGTCCTTTACCTATAGACTCCGAAACAGCTGAACCAATTTTCTTGAAAATTTACACAGTTGTACTATAAGCGTCTGCGAGTGTTCTTAGCTAGGTTTTGTGTCGAGGTACCCCCGATAAATATCGAAAATCGATAATTGAAAAAATCGGGTTAAAGAAGGAGTGGTCCGATTTTAATCAAATTTGATACACTCATAGACAAAGACATAAGAAACGATATTCAGAAGTTTCAAGGTTGCAGTTCTTACAATAGTGCAGAAAATCGATAATATATATATATATATACAAATGGTAAGATGTTTGTGTGTGTGTCTGTTTATCTGCCTGTATGTCTGTATTTTTTCAGCTCTTATATTTTAGTTTTTGCTTCGGGTTTGGCTCTAAGTAGTTATAATTGTAGTTCTTAGTCTCAGCCATGATACCATTAACTTAGAGGACTTATTTAGCCTTCAAAATTCAGTTTACAACAAAAAAACTTATTTGATATCGATACCAAAACATCAAAATTTGACTTACATCCATTCATTTTTCTTTCTGTCTACGGTTTCGCTTTAACTGGAAACAACTATTGCTTTTTAGTGTTTCGTCCCAACGTCCAAATAGTCTAAGCTCCAGGACCATGGATTAGTTTTAAAGCTTTCATTACACCCGAGCAACGCCAGGCTATACTGCTAGTCCTTCATATTGCAAAACCAAGATGAAATTTTTTTGTGTAGTGACATTTTGCTTTTATAAGCCAGTGTAATTACAAAATTACAATGTTAAGCTCTATTCTGTATCGAACACTCTTTATAAATCTAAATGCTTGAACAGTGGGTTTTTAATCTACGTATTCTTTCAGTTTTCTGTAATATATATATATATATATATAGTCATCCGCAG
The DNA here is from genome assembly GCA_037127315.1 of Ascarosepion bandense. NCBI lineage: Eukaryota > Metazoa > Mollusca > Cephalopoda > Sepiida > Sepiidae > Ascarosepion > Ascarosepion bandense. The sequence goes on along the minus strand of JBBBDQ010000782.1, from coordinate 268,980 downwards.
ACAGATCTGTTTCGCTGTATCACAGCTCATCAATATGGTTAGACATCCGATTTCTTTTAACCCAGGATTGAAACCCGAGCGAACTGGCGTCAGTCAGCAATGCTACTTCTGAGCTATGGGCGCTCGATAGAAGGAGGCAGACTTTTAGCGTATGATGTATCATACACCAGTGGCCAGAGTCCTCTAATTCATTAATGAATGAGCTATAGGACGACAGAATGTTTAATGCTAAACGCAATCATCAGGCCACATGATGATTGCGCTTAGCATGAAGCAGTCTTTCACCCCTGCGTGTTAACTTCAATGTTCACTCTTTTATATTTACATAAGCTCTATCTCTGATATTGAGCACTTTATCCTATAAATATAGCACACCTTAAAACTATATATATATATATATATATATATATTTACGCACCGCTCATTCGATAATGAATTGGAGCACTGTAGCTAATGGGTGTGTTTATACACGCTAAAAAGCCTGCCTTCTTCTACAGGACGCTCGTGGCCTAGGAGTAGAATCGCCGACTGACGCCATTTCGGTCGGGTTTCGATCCTGGGTTAGGAAGCGACCGGAGTCTAAGCCGTAGTGATGAGCTGTAACACAGCGAAACAGATCTGTCTGCGGATGACTATAGTATTTACACTCTCACACTCTGATTGAGCACTCTGGAAGAGTGGTAGACTTTGCAAACAGTAGCTACTCTGGCATTTACGCACCGCTCATTCGATAATGAATTGGAGCACTCTAGCTAATGGGTGTGTTTATACACGCTAAAAAGCCTGCCTTTTTCTATTGGACGCTCGTGGCCTAGGAGTAGAATCGCCGACTGACTCGGGTTTCGATCCTGGGTTAGGAATAGACCGGAGTCTAAACCGTACTGATGAGCTGTAACACAGCGAAACAGATCTGTCTGCGGATGACTATATATATATATATATATATATATATATATATATATATATAACTGTAAATTTATCTTTAAACCCGTCTCGAAAAACCCACCGAGTATAAACGTGAAGAGGGAAAAATGGAAACAAAAAGAAACGAACTATGCACTTGAACATTAGTCAAAGTACTAGTCGAAAGAAAAAACCCCGAAACTAGGAACCTAACACGTAAAGCACTCAATACAATCGCAAATAAATAGGTGAGTAGCTAACCTCGAGCCAACGGACCTACCTAGGTTTCACCTAATGGATCATCAGGCAACTTGCCCTGATGATCCATTAGGTGAAACGTAGGTAGGTCCGTTGGCTCTAGGTTAGCTATATATATATATATATATATATATATATATATATATATATATATATATTATGCTTTGATTCTCCGCTTTTTAGCGTCACGAGCGGGCATTTTTACGAACGCTCGACCATAATTTTTAAACAGCCGAAAATGTTCAAAATTAGGGAAGTTACTCAAGGGTCTTACGACAATTTCATCCACGTGTGTATGATTCTAGTATGTATTTATAGGTATGATTACGTTTTGACATCATTTCCAATCTTTCATTTCGTAATTTTTTTCTTTCTGGGAACGTAATAGCTAATTTTTCCTCCCAGCACAATCTGCATACATTGCCTCCGTTGTATGGTTTGGCTATTATAACTACACTCCAAATTATATTAAGGTCTTTTCCATTTTTCAGTTTTCAGTTCTGTACATAGCTATGCAACTTAGTACAATTTTTGAGACTCTCCTGTTTAAATGTTGATTTATATGATTCGCTCATTAGTCTGTGCTAGTTTTTAAACTAGCTCTGACGAATGAGAAAATCATAACCATGTCCTCACGAAACTTTGAAGTCTGAATGAACTTGCTCAGTTATTATGTCAGATTCTTTATGTTTATCAACGCTTTATCTCCAGCCCGAAACCAAGCACTTTATGTTAAAAACCTGCTTGCCCAAAAACATTTTATCAGTTGAACCACTGAAAAACACACAAACTTGGCTTTAACACAATATCACAATTAAACAAAATATATATATATATTAGTCATCCACATACAAACCTGTTCCGCTGTATCACAGCTCATCAGTGTGGTTAGACACATCTACTTGCTTCCAGCGATATGCGCATGGAATGAGCGAAGGGTAATTTGAACGTTTTGTATATAAGCAGTGTATACACACGCCAGTCACAGAAAGAACTCAATTCATTTCTGAAGAGTCAGGCATATATCGCAGAAGTGGATACTGTTTTTAAAATTTTATTCTCTAGAGAGCTCAATCGGAATGAGAGCATAATATATAAGTCATCCACATAAAAGCCTCATTCGCTGTATCACAGCTCATCAGTGAGGCTAGACACATCCACTTGCTTCTGGCCGGGATCGAAACTAGACCAAGTGTGTGTGTGTGTGTGCGCGTGTGTGTGTATGTGTAATTTTATGTTTATTATTATTATTTTTATTTTGTTCCATCTCCATTTAAAGAAAAAGCTCATTCCGGCAGAAATTTTATGCCAGATTGAGGAATGTTGTAAAAGGGTCTGATGAGATGAACTGTTTAAGCTCATTGAAATGAACTATAGTTTCTAACTAATATGACGTGTTGAGTTTTCCTTTATAAACTTCATATTGCTCTGGTTAACACCCATCGAGCTCTCTATATGGATTTACCTATTAATAGTTTATATTAAGGAAATCTTGTTAAATTATCCTCACCGTTTACGGACTGACAACTATATATATATATATATATATATATATATATATATATATATATATATATACTTCTTTCTTTTGATACGTTTTTTTATGTAATTCCGAAATGGTTTTTAGTATATGTTAGCATGAGCAGAATATGTATTCTTTGTAAAAAATCAGTTTGTTGATCAGGTTTCATTAACGTATTTTTACAAAAAGGTTTTTTTTTTCGGGAGTCCGGTTTCATTGAGTTTAGTTTATTTTGTTTTACAGTATATCAATCTCAATAGGTCATTTAATTCCAAGAACATTTTTAGAATAGGTTAGTGTGAATAGAATATGTATTGTTTGTAAGAAATTAGTTTGCAGATCAGGTTTCATTAAAGTATTTTTGTAAAGAGGGTTTTGTCGTTAGTCAGATGTATTACTTATATATATATATATATATATATATATATATATATATATATAGGAAAGTTTTGTAATTTGCTTGAAGCATTGTGCGTATTAGGATTATGGTTAGGTTTTGAAGGCTGTCACAATGTGTTTAGTAAAATAAAGGAAGGTGAAGAGTTTTTTTATATTCCTTTATTTTACTAAACGCATTGTGACAATCTTCTAAACCTAACCATAATCCTAATACACACACACACACACACACACACACACACACATATATATATATATATATATATATATATATATATATATAATTAAAAATTATTGTAGTAATAATCATTTTCTTCATAAATACGTAGCTAGTAATATTTTTTCATGAAAATATCTTCTCCCAAAAAGTGCTGTTGGAATTTTGACCATAAAAATCTATATTTATACTTTCAAGTGTGTTTTGGCCCTAGTTTGGGACCCTAACAGCTGCTTATACTCTCGATCAGGGTGGATGTGGAAACAGCAGCAATTAAGAGGTGGTTTCATACTCCTCAAATCTTTCCAAGTGGACTTGCTACGGATGCAGTTTATCGTCAAACCCAAGACGTGGATGCATTTTATCGTGTTGCCCAGAGCGATTTTTTTCCGGTAGGGGGAAAAACCCCAGAAACACGTAATCTTTGAATGTACACATTTAAATTACCTTTAAAAATATTCAAATACCTCCACCCCCCAAAAAAAAATGAGGAATATTAAAATAATACGATGGCAAGATGATTTGTACTAGACTATTCCATTTTCGATTAGTATATATAGTCTTCCCTTCATAACCTACCAGCCTAACGTCTACAAGTCTTGGAAATATTTTAAAAATATTTTTGAAACTTTATAAATTATTATAATAAAAAAATGAAAACAATTCTTTTAAAAATTTTATTATTTTTTTTTTCTTTGGTCTATAATGCTTTAAAAAAATAATACATGATTTACATTCCCCAATGAATCCTGCGTTTAACTAATAAAATAATTTTTGCCTACAGAATTTAATTTAATGAGACTTTATGAGTTTACGTGAAAAAAAATTCTTTTTGCCAATATTTTTTTAAAATAATGATTTTAAAAATAATGTTATTCATTTTGCGAATATGTCCTGAAAGTTTCATTAAGTTCCGACATTTATTTGATTTTTGCAAGAATTTTCAAATTAATGTGTTTTTCATCAGAAAAAAATGTGCTATGTAATATTACGTTTTCCTTGAAACACTCGTAACGATCTGGATCCAAGCTAACGAAAATAAAAGCAAAGTTTTTACCAAAATTTCGAACGTATTAGAAAGGATTAAAAATTTTTCAAATGTAATCAAAAAATCGTTTGATCTTTCCTCTTAATAATGACATAAACATTTTTAGGGAAAAAGTTCGTTTTTATTAAGTTTGAGAAATTTTTCTTCATACTACGCGAGTTAATGGAGGTAGCTAAACTTAGGGAGATATATGTTAGTGTTTGTATGTTATTATGTTTTGTTTTTTATTTATTTCACTGCCAAGGAAGGCAATAAAGCAACTAAGACACAAGGGGATACTGAGTGTGCGAGAATATAAGAAAAAGAAAATATTATTAAGAGTGGATGACAATAAAAGAACCTGAATAAAGCAAATTATTGACATTGCATTTACATTTTACATGCAGAAAGAAATGGCAACCTACTGCGGGATAATCTTCTGTCCAGTCAGTCATGTCTCTTTCACGACAACTGACAAATTCACCTACGAGATAGTCTGTTGCTTGTTTGGGCGATTTATGAACTTGATTTTTTTTTTATTCTCGGTGTTGGAGTATTCACAAACAACATTATTTTCTTACACAGTGGGGAGAGGCCTGTGAAGTATTTAATTTTTTTTCATAATTAGGTTAGAACTTTTTATACCCTGAAGCTAAGATCCTGGCTTGAATAGTTAAATGATAGGTAATGTAAAATTATATTTTAAATGGATTTTTTCATCCTTTTTATAATTAATGTACATCTGGTTAGGATGAAAGAAAATTCATGATACTGATTAATACATCTTCCCTGACGTAGTAAAGTCCAAATTAATAGCATTAATTGTACTAATGAATATCTAGTCATATTACATTCCGATAAAACCTTATAACGGTATCCCAGCCTCATTACACAGGATTTGCACACCATCGAAAACGAGGGTGGAGAAAACACTTACAGGATATATCATCGGAAAGGTGGGTGCAATTTTCTCAGCATAAGATCGCAAATGACAAGATATTGATGATGGACATTCACAGAAAAATAGCAACTGGAGGTATCAAATGGCCAATATCTATAAATTTGCAGCAAGTTAGAAAATTATATGTTTTTCATTCTCTAAATCTATCTATCTATCTATCTATCTATCTATCTATCTATCTATCTCACACTGTTTTTATCTATCTCTCTTTCTCTCTCACTATCTATCTATCTCTCTTTCTCTCTCACTATCTATCTATCTATCTATCTATCTATCTATCTATCTATCTATCTCACACTGTTTTTATCTATCTCTCTTTCTCTCTCACTATCTATCTATCTCTCTTTCTCTCTCACTATCTATCTATCTATCTATCTATCTATCTATCTCACACTGTTTTTATCTATCTCACTTTCTCTTTCACTATCTATGAAACTCTCTCAATATCTATCAATCTCTCACACTATATATCTATCTATCTATCTATCTATTTATCTCACACTGTTTTTATCTATCTCTCTTTCTCTCTCACTATCAATCTATCTCTCTTTCTCTCTCACTATCTATCTATCTATCTATCTATCTAAACGTAGCAAACTCTTTTAATATTTTATCACAAACTCTAGCCAGTTTTTATTTTCACTCAAACACGCACATATACATACGTTTTGTTTTTGTGCGTGTGTAGGTGGGGGGAATGTCTGTTAATGGAGGCGGGTGGGAGCCTGTGCGTAAATGTTTACGTGTGATTTTATGTAATCAATATGTACATCCAGATTTTTATGTCTAGTCAACTGTTACATTACAATTGACTGAACAACAGTCGTCATACCGAAATAATTCTTCAAATACGAATACGGATACATCTCTATTATATATATATATATATATATATATATATAAAGAGAGAGAGAGAGAGAGAGAGAGAGAGAGAGAGAGAGAGAGAGTGAGAGAGAAAGATATCTGAAAATAGATTTTAAAACATAAACATAAAGAAAACTTTATTTTCGTGGTTGCACAAATATGTGAATCATTTTTTAAATATTAAAACAATGCCTCATTTTAAAAAGAATCTTATACAAATTATGTTATTTTTCTCAGTATATATGTGTATATATATTGGTTGGCAATATTAATTCCTTCCTTCTATATATCTATCTATCTATCTATCTATATATATATATATATATATATATATAGAGAGAGAGAGAGAGAGAGAGAGAGAGAGACAGAGAGACAGAGACAGAGACAGAAAATTAAAATTTTAAAATTTCAAGACCAAAATATACTTCTTAACAAACGAAGGGAGATCATAAATATGTGTCGCCATAGAAATAAGTATAAATTACAATAATCATCCTATTCCCCTAATTAGTCCCAATAAAAATCAAAAAAAGTTTTTAAAAATTGGCCAAGCAGTTACTTCCCCACCACATAACGCTACGAACCCAAGGGTCAGGCCACAACGCTACGAACCCAAGAGTCAGGCCACAACGCTACTAACCCAAGGGTCAGGCCACATACCTTCCAATATCAAAGGAGGAATTACTCCTTCTAGCATAACCCAATGAAAACCAATACATTCTAACCCCTTCTTTTACCCATGCTAACCTCTGGGCTTAGAATTTTTGCTCATTCTCTGTTTATAAGCGGTCGAAGAATGCATGCCTTAAAATGACATGTTAAAAATGGCTATTTCCCCACGAAGTTGCATCGGAATTTACAGATATATATATATATATATACTTAGATGGGTAACCGCTTGAGAATACCAGGTGCTGTAAGCGTTTATGGACGGATGTGCGTTGTGGTGAGGTGGATGTCGGCGGCTTGGAAAGGGAAATCGGTGAGCCGAGTTCCAATTTCAGTCGAACACTCTGCATTCACTCGCGCACTGGTACCCTTGGGAAAGGTACTAATCCGTCTCTTCCCTCCAGTTATGGGTTAAATAGCTGAGATCTGCTATTCATGCAATCTGTGGCGAACTTCTGCACCGATTGTTTGTTATCAGCAGTTCCAAAAAGTGTGGATGGTGCTACAGATGCCTTCACCACTCTAAACAAGTCTTTGTGCGGCAGTCTAACTGAGCTAGACGCTCATACGTCGAAATCAACGCGAGAGTCCATGATGATGATGATGATGATATATATATAGGGTGGTATCCGATTCTAAAAATGTATCAAATAACCAGTTGGATTAAAGTAAATACATTTATATTTTATTTAATAATAAAAGCTGAGCGTCTATTCAAATATGAGGATCCATTAAAAATGACGTTAAAATAAACAATTTAAAGATACGTCGGCTTTAACTACACTAAGAATATTTTGGAGGGCTTTTAATTTTTTTTTAAATTTGAAGACCTAACGATATTTTATCCATCTACGTACAAATCTTCTTCTTCTATATGCCGTGTCCCTTCAGGACCTGGGCGATCATGGTCTTTCACATGTTCCTATCCCTTGTAGCTTTGAACATCTTTTTTCTTATGTTTTCTCCCATATACAAGCAGGGTTTTTTTTGGTGGGTGGGTTATGGGCTCGAAATACCCTTGGGAAAGGTATTAATCCGTCTCTTCCTTCCAGTTATGGCTTAAATAACAGGACGGATTGGGTTCTATAGCCTTGGTCGGCAACCAGTCTACCGCAGAAAGCAATGGTAACCTACTGCGGGATAATCTTCTGCCCAGTCAGTCATGTCTCTTTCGAGACATGATTGTCCAAAGCGTGTATCGCGCATGGCACTTAACTGACTGATCCTGGTGGAGATGGAGTGTTCATAGTTTTAGATTTATTCATAAGAGAGGGAACCAGGACTCATTTAAATCAATCTCCTTATGAATAGAAAAAGAAACCCGATACTCAACAGAAGAAAATAAACCCAGCCCCGATGAGTGAAGACAACATAACAGTGTACTAATGAAACCTCGAAGTCGGCAAATTCTTTACCCTATATATATATATATATATATATATATATGTTTCCTTGAAAATGACAGACAATGTATTATCATTAAGTTTTTTTATATAATTTTTCATATGTTCGTAGAATTCTTTTCTTTTCGGAACTCAAATTATATAAGAATTGTCTCAAATCTTTTGTACTTTCGAGCGCTTTCACCTATATTTTCAGCCATTATCAAGAATTAATTTTGTTTTACTCATAAATCAACATATTGATAATGGCTAAAAGTATAGCCGAAAGCGCCCGAAAGTACAAAAGCTTTGGACAATTTTTATATAATTTGAGTTTCGAAAAGGAAAAAATTATACAAACACATGAAAAATTATATAAGAAAGCTTAATGATAATATATAGTCTGTCATTTTCAACGACACCTCTATAAAAGTGAGTTTGTTGCCCAAATAGACTATATATATATATATATATATATATATATATATATGTCGGTGTGTGTTTTTGTGTGTTTGTATTTGGAAGTGAATTGAATTTAGAGATTGTCTTAATATGCTTGAAACAAATATATATAATACATAGATATATCTTAATAAATATTTTTCTTTCTTCTTATTAATTTTTAATTAGCTTAATTATTATAATTTAATTAGTTTGAATAATTTCTTCATTTTTTTAAAAAATATCTGGAATTTTTACACAAATACATCTTAAAAAATATTTATGTGCACCTTAGTCAATAGTTCTCTCTATATTTCTTTCTCCGCTTCTCTCTCTTTCTATCTCTCTCTCTATATGTCTCATATCTATCTGTAAACAGTCTATTCCTATCTATATATCTATCTATCTGTCCCAATCTATTCATTTTTGACTCTTGCTTCTTCTCTCAAATATATATATATATATATATCAGACGATTCCTATCTATCTATCTATCTATCTATCTATCTATCTATCTATCTATCTATTTCAGTCTGTTCACATCTATCTATCTATCTATCTATCTATCTATCTATCTATCTATCTACCCTAGTCTATTCACCTATTTCTCTCCGTCGGACGCCTCGAGGTGGTGTAATATTTAGCAGGCTTGTCTCGCTAGAATCATCACAATTGAGTAGTGAATTCGATTCTCATTGGGTGTTCCATACTTTCGGCCTTGTGGCACATCTAAGCTGCCTTTAGAAAATCACCATCTCTTTCTCTCTGTCTCTCTTCACTCACCTTCTCTCTACCTATATATGTAAATAAGTCTATTCATATCAGACTCAGTCAATATCTATCTATCTATCTATCTATCTATCTATCTATCTATCTATCTATCTATTTCAGTCTGTTCACATCTATCTATCTATCTATCTATCTATCTATCTATCTATCTATCTATCTATCTAAGTCTGTTCACATCTATCTATCTATCTATCTATCTATCTATTTCAGTCTGTTCACATCTATCTATCTATCTATCTATCTATATATATATATATATATATATATATATATTTATCTATCTATCTATCTATTTCAATCTGTTCACATCTATCTATCTATCTATCTATTTCAGTCTGTTCACATCTATCTATCTATCTATCTATCTATCTATTTCAGTCTGTTCACATCTATCCATCTCTCTCTCTATCTATCTATTTCAGTCTGTTCACATCTATCTATCTATCTATCTATCTATCTATCTATCTATCTAAGTCTGTTCACATCTATCTATCTATCTATCTATCTATCTATTTCAGTCTGTTCACATCTATCTATCTCTCTATCTCTCTATCTATCTATCTATCTATCTATCTATTTCTATTTCAGTCTGTTCACATCTATCTATCTATCTATCTATCTATCTATCTATCTATCTATCTATTTCAGTCTGTTCACATCTATCTATCTATCTATCTATCTATCTATCTATCTATCTATCTATCTATCTATCTATCTCAGTCTATTCCACGCTCTCTCTTAGTCTGTTCTTTAACCCGTCTCTTTCTTTCTCTTTCTTTCTTTAAATATATATATTCTCCATTTGTAAATGAGTTATTAAGCAACCTAGGTTTCTACCATGAGTGATGTGTTCAGGCAATTTGGAATAACTTTTTCTATTTCTTGTTATTGCAAATTGCCTGAAGACACCACACATGGTAGAAATCTAGATCACGTAATAACTCGTTTACAAATGGAAAATATTCAAAAGTTCTACAATATAATTCTATTGAACACTTTTTAATATAGATGTGCACTGGTCTAACCCTATTATGACCAGAAACTAAGTAATCAATCAATCAATCAATCAATATAGATATATATACAAATGAATAAGGAACGAAGAAAATAATTGAAACGTTTAAAGCATTAATTTAAAACAGTGATTAATATATAAATAGAGCAATGAATATTTATTATTGTTTATACTTAGAACATGTAAAACTAGTTTTTACATGTACAAACTAGTTTGTACATCTTCTTAGCATGTGGGTGGATAGACTAAACTATCGCCCGGTTCACACTCCACCCACGTCTATTGAACAGATGAAGAGGCTCATCCCTTGTTTCCTGTTTAGGATGCGGTTTCCGGTTTTCTCTTTTCCAATCTTCTCACTTTTTTTTTCCAATTGGAGTAAATAGACTAAACTATCGCCCGGTTCACACTCCACCCACGTCTATTGAACAGGTGAAGAGGCTCATCCCTTGTTCCCTGTTTAGGATGTGGTTTCCGGTTTTCTCTTTTCCAGTCTTTTCACTCCTATGTAGCCCCCTGCACATCAGTGGCGTTACCGACTTGCTCGGGGTGATATGATTAAAATATATATATATATATATATATATATATATATATATATATTCGTGTTTGAAAATTTGTTACGGTGTAATACATTCTCATACTCCGTTGACTAAAATCTAACAGTTCACTAGTCATTCAAAATCTGAATTTGTTTCTTGATTCATTCAGGCACACCCACCCGCCCCCTCGCACCCTTCCTAACTATCACTCGAATAGATACATTCTAGCAGACATACGCGCACAATAAACTGCACATTTCCAGATTATCTATACTGCTATTAACTGAGCCGTGCCAGCAAATGTAAGTTAGTCATTCTCACGAATATTGCTAGAAATATGTTTGAAAAATAAGTTCTCAGAACGAACAGAAGAAATAGTGAATAAGACATTTAACAGAGAACAATGTATGTCTATAGTGGAGTGTTTGCCTGTGTGTATGCATGTGAAAAATATTTAAATATATGCGTGGGTATATATATATATATATATATATATATATATATATATATATATCCACCACGTCATATTGAATATAACGTACCTAACTAGAATTAGAAATCGTCTCTTCTCTTAACAGCTCTGACCCACTATTTATTACGCCAACCGCACATCCAAGTCTACATCACCCGATATTCCCAAGGGTTCACTCACCTAGGTTCGGATCAGGCTTGACGTTGCTTAACTTCGGTGATCAACGTGATATGGCCGTAAGCTTTGAAAATAATATATCTAGAGAGGGAATGATAACATTTTAATACACACGCATATATTACAGTATTTACATTATTCGGACTATTGTCCTGATTTTTTTTTTTGTACATATGCTAGGCTTCAAGCCGACTAATCATAGAGATGAATATGCGAACCTCTAATACGGAGTGCCAGAGAAAATCATAGTGCAATTGCAATATGAGCTCTGGTAAAAAATCATAGAGAAATCCATTAACATAAAAAAATTGCAATATGAACTCTGGTTAAAAAGGGTAACTGGACATTACGTTTATAAGTCCCCAAAATTCAGTTATTCTTGTCCTTAAGGACACATGGATATAGACGTTGGTTAGTTCCTGTAACTTGACCCAAAGAGTTGCGAGTTCAATACTAGGCTACAGCAGCGGTGAACAAGTAACTTGCAGGGTTAGAAGGAGATAACTGATGACTTCCAATCGCAAGGAATGAAAATGATATACCCCAATGATAGTAATAAAGGGTTCGGTTCGAAATTCCTAGCACTTGAAGAAGACCGGTTGATTGAATTAAAAAAAAAAAGTATTGAAATTGTAAAATAATTTTGATATTTTCAAGCCATTTTTGAGCGATTGACCCATTTCTATAAAAAATAAAAAGTTTTAATGAAAGTTTTTAAAATCTTGCAGTAATAAAATATACATCTGTGACAAATTCTTTTTTCGAAAATTAGCTGATTTAATGTTAACTTAATCTGATTTCCATAAGTATCAATTATTTATAGCATGAAATTTAAAAGAAAACTATTTCTTAAGCACAGTGTTGAACTTTTCGACCTAAGTAATATTCTTATTTGGACGTGGAAATATTTTAGAATTTGTCTGAAAAGGTTTTCGAGTCCCAACACTTATTTGTATAGCATCAGAATAGTAAAGTGTTGTGGAGAAGTTTTCACCCTGAAGATTATAATCGTGCTATGTCAGTTGCTAACTGACTTAACGCACCCAAAATGTTAGGAACTTGGTAATCTTCCACTGTAAGCTGACTCCTTAGTATTAGGCTAACTGACGACTAATATCAACTGCCTAGTAGTTCTATTGAACTCCAATAGAACTCTAAAGAACTCTCTAGAACTTCTAAGAACTCCTATGAACTTCCCAAGAACTTCTCGAGTTAACTTCTTGTTAACTTTTATCAATATAGGAGGGAGAGTCCATTATTTGAGGAATAAGTGTATTTCACCATAACATAAAGTTTTGATCACAAAAATGTTATAATAAATAGACTAGGTTATAGGATAGGAAATTAAGAATTAAAATCAACCTTCTTCACTTTTAAAAAATTCACAATGACATGTGACATCCTGGTTTTTCCCATATAGAAAAAGGACTGACCATGTACTTAAAGAAAAAGTCGAAACCGGATTTCGCAAGTAGATGTTTAATTGCTTTTCTGACTAATGGAAGCGATTTACAAGACCAAAGAGGACTTTGCGATCCAGCGCGAAAAAATCTAAATTACTATAAAAGGTTCCGGTCTGCGTCAGTCTAACAGAGGGAAGCAAGAGAGATGACAAGCTAAAATGTAACAAGGTAGGAATTTCAAGTCGATCCGGACATATGGTCGCGTAGCACATTCTCTTACTTTCTCGTGTGCTGATTCATTTTACTTCTTTTCCATTCAAAGACATTCCCACCAAACAAACGCTCATACATACATACATACATACATACATACATACACATGAACGCTTTCCAACAAATTACTACTACGAACATTTCTACGAACTCTTGATACCCTTAACTTTCTCATTGAACATTAACTGCTACCTATTCTTGTTATTCCATTCTTTCAATAAATTTCTATTTTAACATGAAAAATGTATATATTTTATTTTTTCACTTTTCCGTCTTATTCTACTGTTTTACACATTCCAACCATCTGATGAAAACCAGATAATTCTGGATAAAATCTGTAAGCTGTAGGGAGTTCGGTTAAGTATGACACAAGGCCGAATTAATAAACATTAACCATCTCCCTATAGCTACAAAGTACCTCCACTCATTTTCGATAACTAAATTTTATATTGAATTTTTAAAAATAAAAAAATTTTCTTAAAACTTTTATTTTAGTTTTAATTGAAATCTAAATGATTAAATTTACTATTTCTAGTAAGCAAAATACTCTGGTGCATATCAAATAGAAACTATACTGATTGAAATAAAAAAATTTCAAATTTTAAAAATTTTTGAGATTTTTCAGCCATTTTTGAGTGATTGACACATTTTTGTAAACAAAAGTTAATTCTAGGCTTTAAAAATCTTGCAATAATAAAATATACATGTGATAAATTATTTTTCGAAAATTAGCAAATTTAATGTTAACTTAATCTCACTTGAAACAAGTATAACTTGCTTATAGCATAAAATTTAGAAGAAAACTATTTCTTAAACAGTGTTGAAATTTTTGATCTGTCAGCGCCGTAAATTAAGAACTTGTTGACAGGTTCTTGATTTTTTAGTACTTGTTCAGATGAAATTACCTCTTTGATACCTATGCTCCTTCTTTGCCTTACCCTATTTTCCGACCTTAAGTAGAATCATTATTGAGTCAATAGCTAAATCCACTGTCACTGTGTCGGGCCCGGAATTTTTTTTCCGCCTGAAACCATCTTGCACATATAGAAATCAACCATTCGTCCGTGCATAGAATACTGCTGTCATATCTGGTCAGACGCCCCTGCTGTTCATCTCAGTGTTCTCGACAGGCTCCAAAGAAGAATTTTCTAATGTAGGTACTCTACTAAATTGCAAAAAGGCAACATGGTTAGTTTTAAACTGAAATTTTAAGTTTTATTGAAACTTTTATTTTAATTTTAATTGAAAGCTAAATGATTAAATTTACTATTTCTAGTAAGGAAAATACTCTCTGGTTTATTTCAAACAGAAATTATATTGATTGGAATTTAAAAGTTTGGATTTTTTTTTTTTTACAATTTTTGAATTTGCCGCCATTTTTTAGCGATCGACACATTTGTAAACAAAAGTTGATTCTCAGGTTTAAAAATCTTGCAATAATAATATATACATATGTGACAAATTATTTTTCGAAAATTAGCAAATTTACTGTTAAGTTAATCTGATTTACGTAAGTATTACTTATTTATTGCATGAAATTTAGAAGAAAACATTTTCTTAAACACAGTGTTGAACTTTCTGACCTTTCCCCGTATTTGTCATGTGATGACATCTCGATTGATGTGAGATAAGTGTATGGCGAGCAGAAGTGATAATATATATATACAATACAAGAAATCTAGAAGTGAGCCACCACCTACCGCGGTCTCACACAACGGTTCTTCAGGGTAAGAGGCTCCCTATTAATTCGTTTTCGAAATTATCCAGCACTTTACAATGGGGAGGGTGTTTATATGTTTTAAAACCATAGTAATTAATATTTTCATTATTATTTATATTATTTAGGAAGAATAAGGTTCGTTATGAAGTCTCTATTTTACGTAATAATTGTAACTCGTAAAAGTGTTATATATATATATATATGATATATATATATCATTTGTAAACGAGTTATTGCGCCACATAGGTTTCTACCATGTGGTGTCTTCAGGGGATGAGCAACAGCTGATTTTACCGTTTTTTTAAAGAATACTCACGTAGCGCTGATTTTTTTGAACGCTTTAGTGAAGCTTAGAACTAAACAAAATTTTCGATACAAATACAATCAAACTAAGTTATAATTGTAATAGTAATTTAGAAAGTTTCATAAAAATACAAAACACCAGAAACTTAGATAGCATTGTACAAAACAAGATCACTAATAATGAATGCAACTGCAGGGACAAAAATAAATGTCCACTTCAAGGACATTGTAATACAAAAGAAGTCATTTACAAAGCAAAAGTATGTGACTTAAATGGTCAAAAAATTATATATATATTTGGGATCAGCCAAAGACACCTTTCAGATCAGGTGGTTCGATCACAAGTCTACATTCAAAATAGAAAACTTAAAAAAACTGTACAAAATTGGCTAGCCGCATGTGGAAATGGAAATCAAAATATGGAAAAGACCCTGACATAATGTGGCGTATAGTGAAAACACCCAAGCCTTACAATGGTGGCAAAATATGTTGACTGTGCCAGGAAGAACAGTTAGCGATTATGCTATTCCGAAACAAAAATGAACTATTGAATGAAAGAACAGAAATTATGACTAAGAGTAACCATACCAAAAATACCTATTAAGTTCATTCAAGCAATGGATGAAAACGTTATTTCTTGTAATTTTAAAAATTGAGCACTGAAAAATACCCCGTCACGTGAGCGTTTAAAAATAAGCACCGTTACGTGAGAGTTCTTAAATAAAACAGTAAATGGTAAAATCAGTTATTGCAAATCGCCTGAAGACACCACATGGTAGAAACCTAAGACGCGTAATAACTTGTTTACAAATGAAGAATATTCAAATGTTCTACAATATAATTGCATTGAACACTTTTAAATACAAATGTGCACTGGTATAATTTTATTATGACCATGAACTAAGTAATTAAACAAACAATATATATATATATATATTCCTTCTGTCACGCTGTTGGAGAGAGAGACAATAGCGAGGTAACCTCGGCTCAATCCATTCTCTTTACTGCCAGTTATTAAACTTTACTGACAATTATGAAAGCACTTGCTGCGTGTTTGCTCTTCAAGTAGTGAAGATTATTTGGGATTATTTTGGATTATTTGGGATTATTTTGGATTATTTTGGATTATTTTGGATTATTTTGTTTTGTTTTGTTTTTTCTTATGTGTAATTCTAACCTACTCAATCGTAGGTACATATATATATATATATATATATATATATATATGCTGTCGTCATTTTGGCGGCATATCGATATAAATGATTTGCCGTCATTTTTAGAGCAAGGGCCCACTATACATTTATAATAATTTTTCCTTTTTTATTCTGTTGCTCCACTCATTATCTGCTCTTGTTTCTTGGATTGACCCCCACCCTGTTTATCCCGTGTAATGTATTGGTATGTTAAAGATCATATTGTCATAAAATTATGCTGGTCGCCGATTCAACAGCCAAATAAGTTAATTTTTTGAAAATTCAAAAGGATTTACTTAACTGGTCAGCCAGTTAAGTGCCATAGGTGATACACGCTTGGGCGATCATGTCTCGAAAGAGATATGACTGACTGGGAAGAAGATTATCCCGCAGTAGGTTGCCATTGCTTTCTTTTTAGACTGGTTGCCGACCAAGGCTATAGAACCCAATCTGTCCTGCTATTTAACCCATAACTGGAAGAGATGGATTAATACCTTTCCCAAGGGTATTTGCGCGTAAGTGAATACAATAGACTCAGCTGGAATTTGAACTTGGCTCCCCGATTTCTCGGAACGAGAAATCGGGGATCCTAGTATATATATCCACTGTACCACAACGCACTTAACTGGTACTGAAACTAATTTGAGCTATATATATATATATATATATATTAAAAAAGGATTGCTCTGTAATATTTTATTACATGGAGCTCTCTTCCTGTATCATTTTTTAATATTAAAATAAACTTTTAATATTAATTAGGATCGGGTTTTTTGGATTTTACCTTCCTGCTTTTTTCCCTTGGATTGAAGTATCTGAATTAAAATATATATATATATATATATATATATATATATATATATATATATAGTAATTTTCTTTTTCAGTTGAAGTAGATAGGCTCTCGTATAACCGGTTTATACTCATTTCCCTTTTCTCGAACAAGAGTAGAAGTTCATCACTTGTTTCCTGTTAAGGGGTTATGTCCGCAAGCATCTCCCTCTGGCTAGGGCGATCTTTTGAAACTCCATACCATTGTTACATTTGACCGCCTCACTACAAAACGCTCTCTTCTTTCTCTAACGCTCCTCTTCCTCTCATGATTGTGGCGTACTTGATATTAGTTATGACAGTATAAATAAGGCCATTTCTTTCCCTATATCCATTTGCAAGTATGCCTTAATGTTCATCATGCCTAGTTTCGTAAACACTCTGTCACCGACCTTGTTGACGCCCAAACTCTGAAATTCTCAATCACACAATCTCTCACGAAAGTCTGGGAATACTTCACGCGTTTCCCCAGGTTACGCTTCTTTTCTAGATCATTTCTTTGCTTCTATACCTGATTCCTGTCATGCTATGCGACTGTGATGATGCAGTGATGTCTGTGCTGTAGATCCCAGGAATGGGAACTTCACAAAATAAAGGAACAACAAGCAGAATTTGAGATAGAAAAATAAGTATATATATATATATTTTTAATCATGTCACCCCGAGCAAGGCGGTAATGCCAATGATGTGCAGGGGTCTACGTAAAAGATTGGAAAAGAGAAAACCGGAAACCACATCATAAACAGGGAACAAGGGACGAGCCTCTTCACCTGTTCAATAGACGTGGGTGGAGTGTGAACCGGGCGATAGTTTAGTCTATCTACTCCAACTGAAAAAAAAAGGAGTGATAAGATTGGAAAAGAGAAAGCCGGAAACCACATCCTAAACAGGGAACAAGGGATGAGCCACTTCACCTGTTCAATTTAAACGTAAAGATACAAACTTGAACGCAGGTTAGTAATTCAAGAATACGGTTAGTACGAAGTATATATATAAGTCTCTGATGTGAAGCCGTAGTAGGTTTAGTTAGTGCTGTGTACTAATCTTCTGACTGAGGAGAGCTCAGAACTACTAGGAATTATTGACGCTGTATTCTCCGTGAAACCTCGGTATCTTTCGGTATATTCCGTTATCTGTCGGACTCTGACGGATTTCTCTATAGCAGGAGTATATGTATGCTTTAGACGAGTCTATTACCATGGAAAAAAGGAGAGACCCCACAAGAGTCTGTAAAGGTCTTTCTCACTCTGTCTCTCTGCTCCCTCTCTAGCCAGGAATCTCCTACCAAAAGAATATCTTTCTGTTATCAACGTTTGGATTCAGACTCGTTCCTTGACTATTTTCGTGACATCCCTTTGAATAAAGTTTTTAATCTCCCTGTTCAACACCGCGTCTCTGAGGTTTCGATTCCAGCAAAGAAATTTCAAGTTAAATCTCGTTCATGCCATTGGTCATCATCTGCATGCTAGTCTGGTATTGTCCGCAGGAATCACTTCTTCCGACTGTACCGGAGTGACACGTCTGATTAAATAGACGTCTCTTTGTCACTGCTCATAATGAATGCAAGCGTATCCTAAATGATGCTAGTTTTTGTCTTGTTATTTCTCTTGCTTTGCCATCCATTTGCTTAAGCCCATCAAGTATGCCTTTCAGTGTTTTCCCTGTCTCGCTTTTGCTCTATGCATCCTTTGAGTATCAAATTCTCTAAGCCTTCCTTCCTCATTATATATCTCAGTAACTTCAACTGTCTCTTCCTTATATTAAGTATAAGTTTCCTTTTCATTTGCATCCTCTTCAAAGCCTTGTCGTTGCTCATATGTTCAGTCTATGAATCCTTCTGTAGAGCCACATTTCCGTTGCTTCGAGTCTCTCCTTCATCTTTTAGGAGATTGTCCAGTATTTGCTGGTATATAGGTGGATAGATATCACATAACAAACCAGTACTCTTTTCTTGTTTCCAACAAATTTACCTGTCTCTAAATCAGTGGTTCCCAAACTTCTTTCTGTCATTTCCCCCTACACCCAGTTCAACCATCCAGATTTTCCCCTTCATGGGCCTGAGAGAAAGAGCAGTTAAACACACACTGAGACTATTTACTAATGTATTTTTCAAATGTACAAATATACTGATAAATTTATAATTCCAGAGTAAAGTGGATAGAGAACAGTTAGTAACAACTAAGCATAGCCATAGAGACCCGTTAGTAACAAATAAAAGAACTTTTGTTTGCTCTTCTACTTCAGAATTAGATTAGTGAGAAGGGTTATGCTGTTTCTTGCGCACCAGTGTATCAATATCAGGGTTAGTTTTGGCAAGCGCGCAACCTCTGTCACATTCCAACTCCAGTCGGTTTCATGCTTTGGGCTTGATTGTGAGTAAAGTAAAAAATCCCGATTCACAAAGGTAGATTGTGGAAAACAGAATGAGGATTTTCAATGCGTTATTGCTCAGTTGTGGGTGTGCTCCATGCATATTCACACAGAAAACTCATCCTTGGCAGAAGAGTCATGTTTGAGCTACAAGAACTCATTTTGCATTTCCCCAGGGGCATCATCCACCTAACACATAAATGGGTTCCTTGTCAGCCTCTCTCTCTCAAACATGAGAAAATCCATCTGAGGTAGTTTTTATTTAGTAGGTAGTTTAATTATTGCCCCCCTGGTAGCTTCAAATTTTCCCCTAGGGGAAAATTTCCCCCAGTTTGGGATTTGCTGTTTTAAATGATGCAAACTTTTTTGTTTTTTGATAGAATGAAACAAACTGCTATATATACTCTGACCTTGTGTGTAATTTCACCAAGAAGTGTATTTACATTGAGCAGGTGTTATTAAACATCAAAAAGGCGAGCTGGCCAACAAAAGAAAATAATTGTTGTTTTAAAAGGTTAAAGAATACGGATACCGGTTAATGGTAAAATTATTTTAAGACAGCTGTTCAAGTTAGAAGATATGGAAGCAGAAATGTATTTATAGTAAAATAAATATTATTGCATTGAAATAATGTGATTGTGTTTTGATAAACAGCGTAGTCATGGTCAGAGCATATAAACCATCGAAGGCAGATGCCAAAACCATAATAGTTATTCCAGAATATAAACAATGTGCCTAGCAAAAAATTATGGCGTAACTGACCGGATTTTGGCCTATATAAGAGACAGACGAGAGAACACAAAAAAAGAAGACGAATCAAGTGATCAACTCCATCGTATGTGCGTGCCTACCTCTGACCACTCCTCTACACAGAACGGTCACCGAAGAAAATAAAAATATAAATTAATATATATATATATGAGTGTGTGTGTGTGTGTGAGAGAGAGAGAGAGAGAGAGAGAGAGAAAGAGAGAGAGAGAGAGTGAGTGAGTGAGTGCACGCGCACGCGCGTGGAGACCTAATTTCAGAAATGGTATCATGACATTTTTCACTTTACATTTTTGGACCTAAGATCCACGCATATCTAATAGAGGTATACCTCACCTTACGTCGGTAATTTCCAGAAGACGCGACATAAGTTGAAAAATGTCGAATTTACTTGTGACGAGCTTAAACCACAAATATCCATTTCCCGTTCTGTATTTTATTCATGAATGCATTTTTGACAATATATGGTCAATAAAAATCTATTTTATGCGAATAAAAGATAAATTGTAGTTTTAATAAAGTACAGAAAAGAAATAATTAAAATTTACGAATACAAGTACGTATATACTTTTACGTACAATTTGGAGATCTTGACAGTACATCACGGACTTTATTTTTAAATGTGATTTGCTCTTAGACAAACTAAAATGATTTTGTAACATTAAATAACAAATACAGTTATTAAAATTATTTTAAGATAAGGGAATAAAACTAATTTATAGTAAATTCACTAATATTTACATTCTATTTATTTATTTACATTGCGGTCGTAGATGATTCTGGATTGTCAAACTTCAATATTTCTGGCGGGAAGACGTAAAGTAAAATAAAATGACTAAAACTTGATCTTTAATTTTTCATATACTTTTGTCAAATGGTTTTCCCGCAGTAGGTTGCCAGTAATTTCTGCGGTAGACTGATTACCAACCATGGCTATAAACCCAATATGTCCTGTTATTTAACCCATAGCTAGAGGGATAGACGGATTAATATATTTCCATGTGTATTTGGGCGTAAGTGAATGCAACGAATTCTACTGGAATTCGAATTCGGCTCCCTGATTTCTCGTTCCGATATCCACTGCACTAACAACGCACTCTGTAGTGAAATATATCAATAAGAAAGCACCTTCTGTTTATGTTGTCTTTGATTAAGTTGCCTGGCCAATTAGCTTTAACTGGTCCGTCTGTAAAGTCTTGTAAAATACCCCAACATTGTTACAGGTCTTATCTTTGTAACGGGGTCTGAGTGATGTTCATACCAATTTCTGAGAGTTTCCTTTCCATCTAGAGGGACTGCCATGTCAATAATAAAGGACATTCTGTTCTTGTTGTCTTTGATCACGATGTCTGGGCGATAAGCTTTGATTGTTCTGCCTGTGTGTATTGTAAAGACCCATAAAATTGTTACAGGTCCGTTCTCTGGAACCGGGTTTGGATGATGTTCATACCAGTTTCTCAGGGTTTTCTTTCCATCTACAGGGACAGGTGTGTCAATAAGAAAGCACATTCCGTTATAGTTTTCTTTTATCCCTAGATGATCAGCTTTGATTGTTCCATCTGTGTGTACTGTAAAGGTCTACTGCTGATATGTTAACGACCATTACCGAATACATATACCAGGCACTTGACAAGAATGGTGAAGCCCGAACCGTTGCCTTGGATATCTCCAAAGCGTTCGACAGGGTCTGGCATGCTGGCCTCTTGTGCAAACTGCGGAGCTATGGGATAACTGGACACCTGTTTGACCTCATCCAGTGTTTCCTCTCTAACCGCACATTGAAGGTGGTATTAAATGGGCATGCCTCCCAAAACTACCAGACGAACGCGGGCGTCCCTCAAGGTTCTATCCTAGGTCCCAGGCTCTTTCTGATCTACATTAATGATCTCCCCGACACCATTAGATCCCAAGTTGGCATGTATGCCGACGACACAACAATCTACTCCCGCATCGATCAGAAACCAGGTCTGGACGACAAAGTGAACCTCGCTGCCGTACTTGAAAGGGACCTCCAATCCGTAGTGACCTGGGGGTAGGAAATGGTTGGTAAATTTCAATGCCTCCAAAACAAAGCTGTTATCAACTAATTACCATAGACAATCACATCTACCTCCCATTAGCATGGGACAGGCTAGCCTCCCAGAGAGTAAAACACTACGCCTCCTTGGCCTTACACTCTCGGCGGACCTCAAATGGAATGACTATATTGAATCCATTGCCAAATCTGCTGCTATGAAAGTGGGCTCCCTGTGCAGGGCCCGGAAATTTTTCCCACCTGAATCTATTCTGCACATATACAAATCTACCATCCGCCCGTGTATTGAATATTGCTGCCATATCTGGTCGGGTGCCCCTGCTGCTCTCCTTGGGCTTCTTGACAAAATACAAAGGAGGATCTGTAACGTGGTTGATACTGATTTGTCAGACCGGCTGCAGCCGCTCTCTCACCGGCGGGATGTGGCTTCCCTGTGCCTCTTCTACAAGTACTTTCATGGCTACTGCTCCGATGAGCTTAGATCACTGGTGCCGCCCAAGCACGAATTTACACGAGATACTAGATTAGCAACTAGGTCCCACCCTTTTACAGTTAAACAAATAAGATGTAACCGTAAATTCTACTCCAACAGCTTCTTTTCTCGCGCTTCCCGCCTGTGGAACTCCTTTCACAAGTCTGCTTTCTCGATAGTTACAATCTCCAGGTGTTTAAATGTAGGGTCAATAGACACCTCCTATCACACTAACTCCCAACTATTCTCACAACACTCTCATCTACCCAACCCTCATTCTCGGTATCCTTACCCGCCTATCACCCACCCTCTGTCATTTCCTATATTTAATCAGCCTTTCTCCACTCTACGTAGCCCCCTGCACAGTAGTGGCAGTGACATGCCTTGCTCGGGGTGAAACGCTTATAAAAAAAAAAAAAAAACTGTTACCAGGTATGTGTGATAACCATACCAATTTCATATAATTTCGTTACCGTAAAAGTCGCATATATTCTAGTGCATATATTGGCTGACTCTATCATGCTGGTTATGCATATCCAGTGAATATAACACCGTGCAACATGATGCAAAATAGAAAAATATTTCTAGGTATTCATCACAGAATCTGCATTTCGTGATAACAAAAATTAATATTATTACGAATGGGTTTGTACCGTCAAAAATGACAGCAAATTAATTTTATCGATATGCCGTTTAAATGGCGGCAGCATATATATTGATGTACCAACTATTAAGTATCTCATATTAAGACATAAGAAGGAAAAAAATGTTCCAAGCAACTGAGCATCATAAGACACACACACACACACACACACACACACACACACACACACACACACACACACACACGCACACACACACACAGATATATATATATATATATATATATATATATATCCAAGTGTATAATGAACCAAGAAAAAATTGACAACGTTCAAAACATTAATTTAAAACAGTGCTCGATATAAAATAGAGCTATATATATATATATATTAATTAGCAGTATAGCCCGGCGTAGCTCTGGTGTAATGAAAGCTTTAAAACAAATCCATGGTCCTAGACGTTGACACGAAAGACTAAAAAGTAATAGTTGTTTCCAGCTGAAGCGAAACCATAGACTTAAAGATAAATGAATGGATGTAAGTCAAATTTTGAAGTTTGGTGAGAATCAGATAAAAATTGTGGATTTGTATAAAACACACGGACAGATAAACAGACACACACACACAAACATCTTGCCTTTTATATATATATATTATCGATTTTCTGCACTATTGTAAGGACTGCAACCTTGAAACTTCTGAATATCGTTTCTTATGTCTTTGTCTATGAGTGTATCAAATTTGATTAAAATCGAAACCATTCCTTCTACAACCCGATTTTTTCGATTATCGATTTTCGATATTTATTGGGGTGTACCTCGATACAAAACATAGCTAAGGACACTCGCAGACGCTTATAGTGCAACTGTGTATAGTTTCAAGAAAATCGGTTCAGCCGTTTCGGAGTCTATAGGTAACGGACCCACAGACACACACACGCACAGACAAAGTTCCATTTATAAATAAGTTTATATATATATATATATATATATATACCCAAGTGAATAAGGAACAAAAAAAAAAATTGACAACGTTCAAAACAATAATTTAAAACAGTGCTCGATATAAAATAGAGCTATGAATATTTATTATAATATATATATATATATATATATATATATATATATATATATATACATATTATCTCATATCCATGACACGATTCGGAGTTTAATGGATCTGATATTTGCATAACGCATGAAACTCTGAGTCGTGCCATTAACGTAGGATAATATGCATATTTTTTAATATATATATATATATATATATATATATATATATAGATAGATAGATAGATAGATAGATAGATAGATAGATAGGTAATACATCTTTGTTCATACATTAAGCACTGTTTTACTAATACCTGAATAATAATACTATACACATGCACACATTCCTCATGTGTATATTTATTAATTTATGCAACTATATATATATATATATATATATATATAATGGTCTTTATTATAAGAGGGATGATATCTATATTCTTCACTTCTCGACGACATAATTATTACAAAAAATAAAGCAGCAAGAGCTTTTATAACTGGTAGCAAATTTTAATAACTGGTATTAAACAGAATGAACTGAGCCGTCGCTGACTTGCTATTGTTTCTCCCTCTGTATGAGCCTGACACGAAGAATCGAAGAATACATATATATATATATATATATATATATAAAGTAAAGTGAAAGAACACCTGGATTAAAACCACTGTTCAACCATTTACTTTTATAAAGATTGCAAGATACAGAGTAGAGCTTAATATTGTAATATTTGTTACAATGGTTTATAAAAGTATAGTATTACTACACAAAAAAATGTTCCTGTTTCGGAGCAGAACCGCTCCTCTTCAGGTGATATGTTGAAATGAAAATAAACGGTGAATATGTATTCGTGGTTATTTCGATAATTAGGGAGTGGAGGTTGTATGGCATGAAATTTGGTGTGTCTAAACTAGTCAATCAGCAGTTTGTAACCATAGACTTACACACTTGGGTTAGGAGAGTAGGCAGGATGGCTTAAATCTTGACAGGTCACTTTTTAATTTTGTCTGGGTAAACTATTTAGTGGGACCTTTGATTTTTTAAATGGGTAGCCAATAAATATTTATATAATTATCATGAGATTTGTTTATTTTTATTTAAAAGTTATTTAATTAACATATCGATACGGCAATTTTTGACTCGAGATTTTACCTCGTCAACAGGCAATGTTGACTCATTGTTGAGAAAAATGATTTATTTACAAATAAATGCATAACGGTCTTTCTTATAATAGAGTGGGTTATTATTATTACTATTATTATTGATATATTGTCCCTCTCGAAATTCCACCATCAGTCTAATATAATTTAAATGTATGCGATGCAAACTGGATATTTTTCTCCCTCCTCCCATTATATATATATATATCAATATATACATTATTATATGCATTATATATATATATTAATCGTATCACTTCGAGCAAGGCGGTAACGCCAATGATGTGCAGGGGGGCTACGTAATATTGAAAAGATTGGAAACCACATCCTAAACAGTGAACAAGGGATGAGCCTCTTAACCTGTTCAATAGACGTTATATATATATATATATATATATATATATATATATATATATATATATATATATAATAAGAAATACTTGTATTAAATATTGAGAAAGATTTACACGGTCTCCAATTTCACAAAATTTGTAACTGTTCGTCAGTGGATTAGACAATAAATTGAATTTGCGCACATACATCGTATAATAATTGTAAGATGTATTATACATTTCTTTCAATCAAAATAAAAAGAATGAATATTTTAAAAATAAGAACAGGAAATAATCTATTTCATATTATATACTAAGATCTATCTATCTATCTATCTATCTATCTATCTATCTATCTATCTATCTATCTATCTCAGTTTGATAATAATATATATATATATATATCCATCTTAATCAGTTTGTTAATATATATCTATCTATCTATCTATCTATCTATCTATCTATCTATCTCAGTCTGTTCGTATCTATCTATCTATCTATCTATCTATATATATATATATATATATATATATATATTTGTATATAAATCATATCTCTCTTCATATATATATATATATATATATATATATATCAGTTTTCATATCTATCTATCTCAGTGTGGTCGTATCTATCTATCTATCTATCTATCTATCTATCTATCTATCTATCTATTTATCTATCTCAGTCTGTTCGTATCGTTATATCTATCCCAGTCAGTTCGTATCTGCCTATCCATCTCAGTCTTTTTTGGCACCTCGACATGGGGTAATGGTTAGCAAGCTTGTCTAACAAGAACCTGTTACATCTGAGTTGTGATACCAATCCTCACTGGGTGCCCCATACTTTCGGACTTGTGCCACATCTAAACTGTGTTTAGAAAATCTATCTATCTATCTATCTATCTATCTATCTATCTATCTATCTCATTGTGTTCATATTCTTCACAGTATGTTCATATCTATCTATCTATCTATCTATCTATCTATCTATCTGTCTTTTTCTGTTCATATCTATCTATCTATCTATCTATCTATCTATCTATCTATCTATCTATCTATCTTGCGTGAGAGTGATTAAATTCTGAATGATGTCGTCGATATATTAAGAAACCTTTTTTTTCTACTTTTGCGACCTCCGTTCTTCTTGACGCCACTGCCACCACCGATTCCTTCCATACCATCACTTTTTTCCCCACTGACTGCAACAGTAAATCAATTTTCCTTCTCTTGAAAAACATTTTTTATTTTTTATTTTTTTATGATGTTGGGGGCGGAGTCTGTGTATGTTGTCGGCGTATATGGAATCAATCGAAAAACAGACACTAGGAAGTCAAGTTTAAGGTAGAAACTGCACTTCCTGGCGAAGGCGGGTCCTCTGAGAGATCGACATGAAACCAAAGAATAAATAAATTTTACTATTACTACTTCTAATAATAATAATAATAATAATAATAATAATAATAATAATAATAATAATGACAAAGATAAAACGGGTTGGCTCAGTGCTTAAAACAGTTTTTCAATTTGCAATACAAAATAAATAATACCGCCTACCCGACAAGTAGTGGCAGTTCCACCCTAACTGCTCTTCCTACCCCGTTTCTCTATCTTTGAGATTTTTTCCTATATCTATTATAGATTCCCTATTAGAATGTAGGTGGTTAAAGGTCTCCTCGTCTTTTTCCTTTAATATATGTAAAAGTAGAGAAATATAGTTTATTTTTACCGTATACAAACTGGAGTTTTCCAACAGGGATCAAAAGGGATTACTTGGGGGATTATTTATACCTCCATTACTAATAGTTATCTCGAACAAGAAATGGCCTGTGAATTTTAACGCTTCTAAAACAAAACCACTTTCATTTAATCCCCACAGAAGACCTGATGATCGGCAAGGCTGATGCTTGACTCCTGGAGAGCAATAGTCTACGCCTTCTTGGGCTAAAGTTTGACATCAAAATGAGTTTGAATTTGAGTTTTGCTTAACGGCATATCAACACCTCTGTGGGTTATTTAATGCCAAAAAGATGGGGTTTTAAGGTATTTTGTTAATGTCCGGTCATAGTGAGAAGGTTGATTTAGTCAGATTGAGTTTGAGCTTGAGTTTTGTTTAAAGGCATATCAACACCTCTGTGGGTTATTTAATGCCAAAAAGGTGGGGCTTTAAGGTACTTTTTCAAACGTCCGGTTATAGTGAGAAGGTTGATTTAGTCAGATTGAGTTTGCGTTTTGTTTAATGGCATATCAACACCTCTGTGGGTTATTTAATGCCAAAAAGGTGGGGTTTTAAGGTACTTTTTCAAATGTCCGGTTATAGTGAGAAGGTTGATTTAGTCAGATTGAGTTTGAGTTTGAGTTTTGTTTAATGGCATATCAACACCTCTGTGGGTTATTTAATGCCAAAAAGGTGGGGTTTTAAGGTACTTTTTCAAATGTCCGGTTATAGTGAGAAGGTTGATTTAGTCAGATTGAGTTTGAGTTTGAGTTTTGTTTAATGGCATATCAACATCTGTGGGTTATTTAATGCTAAAAAGATGGGGTTTTAAGGTATTTTTTTTAATGTCCGGTTTTAGTGAGAAGGTTGATTTAGTCAGATTGAGTTTAAGTTTGAGTTTGAGTTTTGTTTGATAGCATATCAACACCTCTGTGGGTTATTTAATGCCAAAAAAGTTGCAGTTTTAAGTTATTTCTTTTAATCTTCACTTATAGTGAAAAGATGTATTTAGTTAAATTTTTTTGTTTTCATTTGTTTGTTATTTTAGAAAACTGGTAATGTTTTTTAGCTTAGATGTATTTTTTTAATCATATCACCCCAAGCAAGGCGATAACGCCACTGATGCGCAAGGGGCTACGTAAGAGTAAAAAGACTGGAAAAGAGAAAACCGGAAACCGCATCCTAAACAGGAAACAAGGGATGAGCCTCTTCACCTGTTCAATAGACGTGGGTGGAGTGTGAACCGGGCGATCGTTTAGTCTATTTTTGCTAATATTTTTCCTTCAAAATGTATATATTTCTATAAAAGTCATATTTTATGTGTATATTTCTATAAAAGTGTATTTTTTATACATTAATAGTGTTTTGACCCGAGCTTAGGGATTAACTATTTGCCCATAGCTGGGACCCTAACAGGTGCCACCACTCCGGGTCAGGGTGGACTTGAGAACAACAGCAATTAAGACGTGGTTCCATGTTCCTCAAAACCTTCCAATAAGAGGCCTTGATGCCGGATGCAGTTTACTCTCAATACCCAGGAGCACATCGAAATGAAATAGACTGAGTACATCAATGATCTGTCAATGATCTTCCTGATGTTATCAGTTTCTAAGTAGGCATTTTGGCAGATGGCACTGTGGCAGAGTGGGTCAGCAGTGTAGCTGTAGAGACGGTCAGTCATGTCAGGCACAAGTCCAATTCACAAACATAGCCGACATTGCCCACAACTTAGAATTATTAGAATTTTCAGAAGGTTATCAGCAGTTAGATTTGTGGAAGAATAAAAGTATTTTTTGTATGTTTTAAATAGAAATTTATTAATAGAAAAGAATAACATGAATTGGTAAGAGTTAAACGTTCAATGAGAAACAGTAGTAAGGAGTTAAGGGTATCAAGAGTTCGTAGTAGTAACTTGTGTGTATGTATGTATGAGCGTTATCATTGGATAGGAATGTCTTTGAAGTTATCGCTCAAGGTAAACGGTGAAAAGAAAGGCGGTAAGAGATAGATAGATAGATAGATAGATAGATAGATAGATAGATAGATAGATAGATAGATAGATAGATAGATAGATAATATTAATGAGCGCTTGACGTTTGTCAAGGGACGTGTTAATACTCTCGTCTTCTCTCTGATGACAGGTGAACTTGCGGGTTTTTTATTTGTTTGTGAGGCTTGAAAATGTCATTTGGAATTCACTCTCAGATGTGATTCATGCCTTTCCATTAGATGACGAAGAAACTTCGCGTCGGCTCGCGAAAAGGTCCGTAAAACAATTTGTTTCTGAGAATTTAATATTATTTGAATTTTGTTTTTAGATGTTTCCTAGTTTTCTATTAGCCGAAAAACATTTCGCATCGCGGTGTGAAATTTAACGAGTTTTGTTTTTGGATTCCCTTTTGCGTGTGTGCTAAGCAATCTTTGTAATTCGAGTAAATTCGTTTAATTCTAACACAATCAATGAGTCAGTGCTTAGCATTTTAATTTTTAAATTTAGAACTTGTTTTGTTCACGACAAGTTACCATGAATATAGTGGTGCCCCCACTGCACGAATTTACTCGAACTACTAGACTGGCAATAAATCCCACTTTTTTACAATTATTGTTGGTAGGAGTGTCTTTGAATTATTCATTCAGTCTTAAAGATTTCCGTCTAGTTATCAAGTATAAGAAAAGGCAGATGGGTAAATCGTGAGAATAAAGAGGTGAGGGAGAAAGAAAGAGATAATAATAATAATAACGATCGCTTGACGTTTGTTGAGGGACGTGTTAACTACTCTCGTTTTCTTTTCCCTCTGGCAACTTCCTCGAAAAGGTCATTTAGGAATTCACTACCGGTTGGGATTCTGGCTTGGATGACAAACAAACTTCGCATTAGCTCATGAAAAGGGTCTGTAAAAGGAATTTGTTTTTGATAATTAAAGATTATTTGAATTTTGCTTTTTTTAGATGTTTCCTAGTTTTTTATTGGCCGAAAAACTTTTCACATCGAGGTGTGAAATTTTGTGAGTTTCGTTTTTGGATTCACTTTTATGTGTGTGCTAAACAAAGTCTGTAATTCGAGAAAATTCGTTTATTTCTAACAAAATCAATGAGTCAGTGCTTTGAATTTGAATTTTTAAATCTAGAACTTGTTTTGTTCACTACAACACCACCATCCAGTCTCATTAAGAATTCTGCCAAAGCTGACAAAATAAACCTGGCTGCTGGTCTTGAAAACTTTAATGCCTCTAAAACAAAACGGCTCTATTTTAACCATCATCAACAAATACTTGTATTAAATACTCTTGCTATATTTAGTCAGGTACTTATGTACGTTGTGGTGCAGTGGATATCGACTCAGAACGACAAATCAGGGACCAGAGTTCGAATTCTAGTTAAATTCCTTGCATTCACTTACACACAAATACCCTTGGGAAAGGTATTAATCCGTCTCTTCCCTCCAGTTATGGGTTAAATAATAGAACATATTTGGTTCTATAGCCTTGGCTGGCAACCGGTCTACCGCAGAAAGCAATGGCAAACTACTGCGGGATAATCTTCTGCCCAGTCAGTCATGTCTGTTTCGAGACATGATCGCCCAAAGAGTGTAACACGTATGGAACTTAACTGACTGAATATAATAGATGAAAGCATAATCAAAGCTTCTACTGGGCATAAAGTAGGGGATCTGTTTTCTGTTGTCATGAAGAATTAAACTGGTCCCCGACTAATTACTACTTATTTATGTAATGATATAATCCACTTCTTCCTACAGCTATGGGTTGAATAGCAGAACAGATTGGGTTCTGTATATTTATTTGACAACCAGTCTACCGCAGAAAACAATGGCAACCTACTGCAAGATAATCTTCTGCCCAGTCAGTCATGTCTCCAAAGAGACATGTTCACCCAAGCGTGTATTACATATGTCACTTAAGTGACTTCTGATATCCTATGCTGTTTTTGATTTTCAGTGATTTTCCTGTCGTTAGTTACCACGAAGGTGACAACTCCCGTCTCAATAGAAAATCTGCAAAAGCTGACAAAGAAAACCTGGCTGATGATCTAGAATGTTACCTCCCATCAGGGTTTAAAAGGGGCAAGAAATGGCTTGTACGTTTTAATACCTCCAAAACAATTGGTCTCCTTTAACCATTATAGAGAAACTTTCCTGCCATCTATCAGCACAGCTGATTCAAGTCACCTTGAGAGCATTAACCTCTAACATTTTCAGTCGACCTTTTCATTGAAGTAATTCCTGGTAGGTCATGCATAAGAGCTTTATCTATCTAAAATGTGAGGGGTTCTGAGGTTATTTTATTTTTTTAGTTTCTATTTTTTAAGTGATCATTGGAAAATATCATGATGCCATTTCTGGCCTTAGATCTCTGATTGGCATCCGGAATGAAACAAGTATACAAGAGAAATCAAAGAAATTATTATTTAATAATAAATTTAATAATAATGTGGATTTAAAATGTAGATTCTATGACAAATATCAGGAAACCACAGACTATCTAAACTTATGAAATTCTCTAGTTGCGCCAAATGAATATAAATATTATCAGAGCAATATTTACACTAGGCAGTTACGTTGGAAAAGATGTAAACAAACACATCAGCCAGCACCGGTTACAGAAACAGAAGACTTCACGATTTTATGGGATTACACCATCTTATAGGATACAAATCTTCTATGGAACTCCCTTCCATATACTTGCTTTCCTGACGACTACAATCTCCGGGAATTTAAATGCAATGTCAATTCCCATCTCTTATCCACTTAACTCCAGTCCTTTCCAAATCACCCCGTGTATCTTGTTCTTTTCCTTTCTTTTCGCGACTGTCTTCACTTCTGTGTTAACATCCTTCTTTTGCCCTTTATATGACACCCCCTGTAGCTGCTTCGTCTTTGTTTTCACGCTCCTCCTGCCAAAAACTTTAACGCTCTTATGTAGCCCCCTGCACATCAGTGGCGGTACCGCCTTGCTTGGAGTGAAATAATTTTTAAAAAACCCAACAAGTAACTGAACAAAAAAGTGAAATGGCACACCCGCAAAATCGGATCAGAATGACTGAAAACATTTGGAAAAACCCAGATCAAAGCAAAAACTCACACTCAAGAGTGAAATTTAATTTTGACAAAACGAAAAATAATTGACTCCATAATAAAATCAAAAGACGAAG
The DNA here is from genome assembly GCA_037127315.1 of Ascarosepion bandense. Lineage (NCBI taxonomy): Eukaryota > Metazoa > Mollusca > Cephalopoda > Sepiida > Sepiidae > Ascarosepion > Ascarosepion bandense. Next base: position 235,951 of record JBBBDQ010000782.1, on the reverse strand, counting down.
CCAAATTTCGCGATCAGATGTTAAATTAATTTTCTAACCAATGAAAGGAAGCGATTTCCAAAACTGAAAGTTAGCGATCCAGTGTTAAAAGGTGAAAAAGTGAATCGGTATAAATGAAGAGAGAAAGAAAGTCAGCATCAGTCAGTCAAATGGGAGCACAGAGAGACGACACGCAAGAAATTTTAATTTGCCGACCCGGACATAAAGTCGCGTCACAAATTCGTTTTCCTTCTTCACTTATGCTAATTTTTTTCCTTATTCTTCTCCATCCTCAAAATTCTCGCGGTCAAAAAAGAAGACGACAACAACAACAACAACAACAAGATACTTCAACTGATCAAAAATCTAACGTCCGATAAATACAATTTCCTTATCTGCTTCACCTTCCTTTTCACTTCTTCGCCGGCCATAAAACAGGAACGGAACACAGACTTTATTAGTAACCAGTTAATACACATTTTACTACTAGCAACTATACGCTGGATTCATTTAACTCCTTATTACTATTTCTCTGGAAAATTTAACTACTTGCATTTTCTCTTTGAACATTTAACTCATATAAATTAATTAACTACACGCATTTTCTATTTAAGCATTTTACTTCTTACAGAATTGATATTCTGTTTAGTGAATAAAATTTTACTTTAACATTTAAAACAAAATCTTTTATTCTTCCACATTCAAACAGCCAACCTTTCAACTTTCAAATGATTTAAATTGTGGGAACTTCACCGAGGCCCCTACAACCTTCACAGAAAGATTGAAGCAAATAGATCCGATATAATTATCAAATGCGAAAAGAAAAAAAAAACATGCCTCCAAATTGATATGGCTTTCCCAGCGGACTGTAACATAACAACCAGTGAATTTGAAAAGCTATCGAAGTATAAACATGGAAATCTAAATAAAAAAAAAAGTTGGAATTGAAAACAAGAATAATACCGGTGATAGTAGATGTTCTTGGAATAATAAAAAAGGAACACAAAAATCATTGAAAGAATCTCTAGAAACACAAGATTAAGAGAAATGCAAATTATTGTCTTGATGAGTACAGCTCTTTCCATGTAACGCTCGTTAGGTTGTAGGAGGTAAAAAACAAACAATGACATGTAGCCATAATAACACACCATTAACTGCCTTAGGTATTCCCGCAGACTTAGAGGGTAGTGTGACCATAACAGAAATCAAAATAAGATAATAATAATAATAATAATAATAATAATAATAATAATAATAGAAGCCAAGAACCAACTATTGCGGCAAAAAATATGAAAATGAAAGCCAAAGATAAAGCTCTTGAACAGATGAAACAGCGCTGGCAAGACAAACCTCTGCATGGCCAATATCCAGAACGTGCCAATAAATCCAATGTTGACAAAGTTAATACTCATCGATGGTTACGTGCATCTGGATTAAAGTCTGAAACTGAAGGCTTTATTCTGGCAGAACAAAACCAAAGTCTTTTCACTAGAAACTTTCAGGCAAATATTATGCATAATAATATGGATCTAAAATGCAGGTTTTGTGATAAACACGAAGAAACATTAGACCACCTAATCTCAGGCTGTTCTGTGCTTGCTCCAAATGAATATAAAAATCGCCACGATAGAGTTGGGCAATAATTACATTGGGCAATGTGCAAACATTATGGAAAATCTGTAAACAAACACTGGTATGAACATCACCCAGCACCGGTTACAGAAATAGAATATGTAACCATTCTATGGGATTACACCATCTACACAGAAAAATTGAAGCAAACATGCCAGACATTATTGTTAAAAACCAGAAGGAGAAAACTTGTCTATTAATTGATATGGCTTGTCCAGCGGATTGTAACATAGTAATCAAGGAATTTGAAAAACTGTCAAAATATAAAGACCTGGAAATTGAAATAGAAAAAATGTGGAAATTGAAAACAAGAGTTGTACCAGTGATAGTAGGTGCACTTGGAATGATAAAAAATGGAAGAAAACAACACGTTGAAAGAATCCCTGGAAAACCCAGCTTAAGAGATATACAAAAAATTGTCTTATTAAGTACAGCCCACACACTAAGGAAAACTTTATCTATGTAATGCTAGGGATGATAGGGAAGATAGAAAAACATGAAATGGAGTCATAACAACACGCCACTACCTGCCTTAGGTCTCCCCGCAGACTTGGTTGGTAGTGAGACCAAAGCAGAAATCAAAATATGATGAAAAAATGACATAATAATAATAACATAAAGATATGGAAATTGAAATAGAAAAAATGTGGAAATTGAAAACAAGAATCGTGCCAGTGATAGTAGGTGCACCTGGAATGATAAAAAAAGTAAATTGCCTATTTGAAGAACAATTCCATATAAATGAAATCAACTTGTATCAATACAAACTCAGCTGAGAAAATGTAAACATCGAATTATAATTATGTTCACAACAACGGACTGTATTATTATTCTATTGCTATTAGCAATATTTTGTAACTGGTGAAATATAAGTCAATGGTAATTAGTACACCAGGCTGTTTGTAACTGTTTAGATATAGTCAAAGAAGAAAAAGAATCAGTATCCACAAGAGATTATGTGATGAAACGTAAATAAAACAATAGTTTCTCTTTTAGGGAACGTGTGTAGGAAAACATGATATAGAATTGTTTTGTTATTTTATTTATTTTGAATTTCTAAGGATACAGCAAGTAACATTTCCAACAACATCCCCTTTATATAATCAATAAGCAGTCGTCTTATACTACAGGTATAGGATAAATTCACAAAAAGTTGCTATGTTTTTTTTACTTCATTTTATCTAAAGGTCACCTTATCTGCAGAAAAATACGTTAATTTTTAAAATTAAAAATATTCTTACTTCCCACCAACTGTCATAAGATTTTAATAAAATAAACAAACAAACGGACACACGCACACACAAAAATTAAACGCTAAAAGTTTTAATTAAAACGAACTTTAACTAAACTCCTGATTGCCACCCCCCCCAAAAAAATAATGAGGGTTGAAAGACTTCAATTTACATATTTCTATTATTTACGTAAAAATGTGAAAATCATTAAAATCTAATTTAAATACAATTTTAATTATCTTATGTCTTCTTAATTCATATTCTTCAATTGTTAACACTGCTTAATAATGCTTTCACTTTCTCATATTCTCTCTCACTCAGTATCCCTTTACATCTTAGTGGCTTTGTTACCTTGCTTGAATTATCTCCCAATCCTCCCACCAATCTTTCTCTCACAGGCGGGGTGTGGCAAGCCTCTCGTTGCTCTATCGATACTTTCATGGAAAATGCTCAAACAAATTACATTCCAAAAAAATCCACTTTATATAACCAATAAGCAATCGTCTGTGTGTGTAAGATAAATACATGAAAATTTGCTATATTTTTGCCTCGTCTAAAAGTTGTTTTATACGCGGGTATATACGGTATTTTTGATAAAACATAATAGGATCATATTATGCGACTTTTCCTCTCAAGCAAACGAAAATAAATCGGTTAATTAAACAGTTTTAAAAAATCCCTTTTTACCTTTTCTAAATTTTTTTAACCGAATTGAATTTAATAATATCACAGAGCTATTTTAGGAGGGATAAACTTGAAGTTCGTAGTTCAGGTTCGTCTCATCTCCGAATTAATAAGCAATGAATATGGCAATAAAATTTGAATATTTTGAATTTGAAACTAAAAAATAAATACAATTTGTTGGGTACAGAACAATTACCTCGTATGCAGAGGCTGGATATTTTTTGACCCTTGGCCTGAGCGTAAAACCGAACTTTTGCCACGACTCGCCAGTGGGAAGAGGCCTGTGTAAATAAAATATTTCCTTGCTGCCTTGATTATAGGAGGTGTCAAGAAATGGGTAAGAGAAAAATAAGAATACTGAAAAGAGTGGAGTCGACGGAGAAAATAGCATGAAAGAGTGAATGCAAGTCAGTGAGATAGGAGATCACTATTGACTTTACATTTAAATTCCTGGAGATTGTAGCTGTCGGGGAAGCAAGTAAACAGAAGGGAATTCCACAGGCGGGATGTGCAAGAAAAGAAGCTGTTAGAGTAGAAATTGCGTTTAGATTTTATTTGTTTCTCAGTAAAAAAGTGGGACCTAATTGCTAATTTTGTGACTCGAGTAAATTCATACATAAGGGCCATCAGTGAGTTAAGTTCATCGGAGCAGAAGCTGTGAAAGTAATTGTATAGGAGACACAGGGAAGCCTCATTACGCCGGTGAGAAAGTGTCTATATCTGAGCTGCCAAGTCGGGATCGATCACATTACAGATTCTCCGTTGGATTTTGTCATATGTTTTGATTCTAGTTAAGGGGTTAACTATTTGCCCATTGTTGAGACCCTAACAGGTGCTATCACTCCGGGTCAGAGTGGACCTGGGTACAACAGTAATTAAGAGGCTCCTCACAGCCTTCCAATCAGAGGCCTTGCTACCGGATGCAGTTTACCGTCATACCCAAGACCATATTCATTTTAAAGATATAAAAATGTGGCACAAGGCCAAAATGAGGGATAGGGCTTCCAGTTTGTCTTATCATAAACTTAGCTACACTCAGTTACTGACCCAAACGTACAACCGTATTCCTTACTCAAAAACAACACATTCTTACTTATTATTCTTATTACAATCGCCATAATACTTCAAAGTCTCGATGTAGATCTAACTAGTTTCCATATTCACAATAACGCAAAAAATAGTTAATCAGAAGAATTACCATGAAATTATTTATCGAAAAAAAAAAAACAGGGAAGACACGTTACGGTGGTGATAAAGAGACTGACGCCGAGATGCTAAGCCAAGATCAATAATATTGCAGATTCTTCTATTTATTTGATCAAGAATTTTTAAATATATATCAAGAGCACCAGATCAGATGTACCAGCAATATTCAATGCAAACACGAATGGCAAATTTATAGATTGTTAAGATGGTTTCTGACGGAAAAAATTGTAAGACTAAGTGTTATATATAACCTGGTTCTGGATCTCGACGAATAATGATCGTCTTGAAATATAACGACAAACACGAACACGTATATCTAAAAATATAAACTTATATTTTTATTCTTCGTCAGTGACGCTTGTGTGGACGAGGAGTGACCGGAGAGAAGATTAGGGAGTCGTTTACCAGCGAAAGTTCTCTCTTTTCTTTCTCTCTCTCTCTTTCACTTTCTTCTCTCTTTCTTTCTTTCTGCTCTCTTTTTCTCTATCTTCTGTTCTTCAGCCAGAAATCCCAGACATATAATTCCAAAATACTTACGCATTTTTGCTTTTTCAAGTTGTCGCTTAATTGATGTCATCTATGGCCAGATACATCTGTAAATTATTTTCGCCGGCTACCGTCTTTCAAATCTTTGATGTTGCCTGTGTTTTCTGTCTTGCATGTCAATCATATCTTTGTCGACTCTTGCCTTTCAAAACTTTGTTATTGTCTGTGTTTCTGTCTTCTGATGTTGCGCCCCGGCGCGACCGTTTACGACCGGAATATATTTTTGTCAATCATATTTTTGCCGGGTCAAGGTAATATATTACGCAAGAATTAAAAATCTACCAGATTGCCACTGGCATTGCTTTTAAGTTTTTTTAAGATCAAAACTGTCCAGGAAGCAAGATAGTTCTATAAGCGAGAAGGGCAATAGAATAAACAGTTTGCATAGAACCTACGGAGAAAATTTGGATCGCCGAGATGGAAAAGTGGTTTCCTGTTGCCTTCTCCACAGTTCTGAATTCATCATTTTACGTCTCGCAGATATAGAACACAATATACTCTGGCATTTAACTTGCAATTGGTAGAGGCGAAGGGAGGTGATCTATGTCTTTACCGGGAGCATTTGTGAACGAAAATGAACGCAACGGATTATCTATCCCGGAATTTGAATTAGTCTTTGCAATTCCATTTTCCGTACCAATAACCGTTACTTTATATAAAATTTCTTTGTTAGTTATTTTGACAGTCATAGCCCGTAAAGGATTTGGTAAAGAGATAAAAAGAACGAAACAGAATTAAAATATGGAATATTTAATGCCAAAAAGGTGGGGTTTTAAGGTATTTTTTTAATGTTCGGTTATAGTAAGAAGGTTGATTTAGTCAGATTTTGATGAATTTTTTTTATTTTAGAAACTGAAAATGTCTACTAGTTTTATATTAAAAAATGTACTGCTTGTAATAAGTTTTTTTTTCTTAAAAATGTGTAATATTTTTTTTCTTCAAAACTGTGTTGTTGGTACTATTTTTTATTAAAAAATGCATATTTTTCTATAAAAGTCTATTTTAATAATTTCATAACGTTTGGACCCCAGTTTTGGGGTTAACTATTTACCCATAGCTGGGACCCTAACAGGGGCTACCATCCCGGGTCAAGGTGGACCTGGAAACAGCACAACTAAGAGGTAGTTCCAGGCTCCTCACAACCTCTCAATCAGAGGCCTTGCTGCCGAATGCAGTTTAAGGTCATACTCAGAACCATAGAAAGAAAGAAAGACAGAAAGAAAGAAAGAAAGAACCTATAATAGAGGAAAGAATAACTCGTCACATTTTTGTCGATGAAAATCAAACAGTAACTTAATTGATATACGTGATACACGCTTGAGCAATCATGTCTCGAAAAAGACATGACTGATTGGGCAGAAGTTTTTTACGCAGTAGGCTGCTATTTAATGGCTATAGAACCCAGTCTGCTATGCTATTCAACCATGATAAGAGTCAGTCAATTAGTTAAGTGCCATACGTGATACATGCTTGGGCGATCATGTCTCCAAAGAGACATGACTGACTGGGCAGAAGATTATCCCGCAGTAGGTTGCCATTGCTTTCTGCGGTAGACTGGTTGCCGACCAAGGCTATAGAACCCAGTCTGCTATGATATTCAACCATGATAAGAGTCAGTGAATTAGTTAAGTGCCATACGTGATACATGCTTGGGCGATCATGTCTCCAAAGAGACATGACTGACTGGGCAGAAGATTATCCCGCAGTAGGTTGCCATTGCTTTCTGCGGTAGACTGGTTGCCGACCAAGGCTATAGAACCCAGTCTGCTATGCTATTCAACCATGATAAGAGTCAGTCAATTAGTTAAGTGCCATACGTGATACATGCTTGGGCGATCAAGTTTTTCTTAAGAATAGGATTGACAAGGTAGAAGATTTTCCCGCAGTTGGTTGCCATTTTTTCTGTGGTAGACTGGTTGCTATAGAATTGCCCAGCTATTCAATCCATAGCTAGAGGGAGACGAGATGAATGAAAACGAATTCGACTGAAATTCGAACTCCGCTCTCCGATTTCTCGTTCCGAGTCGATATCTATGGCACCACAACATACATCCATGATGAAAATACTCTCTTCAAAAACTTAAGATAGTTGATTTTTTTTTCCAAGACCCTAGATGTTATGACAGGATTTGTCATCGGGGGCCACAATTTAAACAACCTAAGGTACGCAGATGATACAGTACTGATAGCAGGCACGGAAAGAAAACTACAAGACCTCCTACAAAAGGTAGATGAAGAGAGTGACAAGAAAGGACTACAAATAAACTGCAAGAAAACTGAATGCATGGTCATCAGCAAAAGAAGCAACCCAAAATGCCAAATACAGGTGGGGGATACTAAGATCAAGCAGGTACAAAATTTTAAATACCTGGGAAGGGTTCTAACAGAGAATAGAATGTGCGACACAGAGATCCGAAGACGAATTAGCATGGCGAAGTACGCGTTCCAGAAGTTGAGCAAAGTAACAAAAGACAGGAAAATTCCACTAGAAACAAAAACAAAGAGTAATAGATTGCTATGTGATGTTACTTCTTCAATATGGCAGTGAATGCTAGACAATATCTTGAAAAAAAACTTGAATTGAAATGTGGTTCTATAGAAAGATGTTGCGGATCTAGGATGTGAGCAATGCTGAGGTTTTGAAAAGGAAATTAATACTGAGCCTCAGGAAGAGACAGTTAAAGTTCCTGGGACATGTAATGAGGAAGGAGGCCTTGGAGAAACTGATGATAACAGGCCAGATAGAAGGGAAAAGAGACAGGGGAATGCAGGTGGTAACATATTTGAAGGGCCTGAGCAGGTGGAAGAAAGAACGAGGGTTGCGTGGTGTAACAGGAGAAAGCGTGCTAAGAGCCACCACGGATAGGGATACGTCTAACGTCATCGGATGAATAGATAAATAAATGTTGGTAGTTTGTGTAATGTGTGCTGTATCTGAAGATATGCACGCCAAGGAAGTGAGTGATCTCCCAACCCACATACACAAACTCCAGGAGAATCATCATGTACGCTTGATTCGGTGTATCGCAAAAGAAGCTATGGCGGCATTTTAGAACCAAAACTTTGAGAGCGCAAATTTTCAGAAACATTCCAAGCATTTATCTGTCAGATATTTTGCTTTTTATTTCTCAGCAAAAATATGGAAATTTGACAAAAGTGATTTTTTTTCTTTCTTTTTCTTTGGCAGTATGAAAAATATATTTACTTATAATCCTTGGCATTTATCTTGGGAAAAAAACGAGAACTGGGCATGAACAAAAACAAACCGAAAATGTAGAAGCTATTCTCAAATGAATTATATATTACTTTAACATATAAATTATAACACTTGCACGCACACACCAAACACACCACACACACTCACATGTACTCACGTTTGCAAACACGCACACACAAGACTTTGAAAAACTGTAGCTACTCTGGCATCTAAGCATCGTTCATTCAGCAATGAATTAGAAGACTCTCAGCTATTGGGCGAGTATAATGATAATATACACGCTAAAAAGTCTGCATTCTTCTACCAAGCGCCTGTAGCTCTGAGGTAGAATCGCCGCCTGACGCCAATTCGGTCGGGTTTCAATCCTGGGTAAGAAGCAATCGGCTGTCTAACCGTACTGATGAGCTGTGATACAGCGAACCAGATCTGTCTGCGGATGACTATATATATATATATATATATATATATATATGAGTTGATTATCCGCTCGTGTATGGAATACTGCTGCCACATCTATTCACCTCGAGTTTCTTGACAAAATCCAACGGAGAATCTGCAATGTGATCGATACCGACTTGGCAGCTGGGCTGCAGTCACTCTCTCACCGGCGTGACGTGGCTTCCCTGCGTCTTTTCTATAAATACTTTCATGGCTGCTGCTCCGATGAACTTAAATCATTGGTGGCTCCTAGGTATGAATTTACACGAGCTACTACATTAGCAACTAGGTCCCACCCTTTTACAGTGAAACCGATAAAGTGTAACCGCAATTTCTACTCTAACAGCTTCTTTTCACGCACTTCCCACCTGTGGAATTCCCTTCCATATACTTGCTTCCCCGACAGCTACAATTATCAGGAATTTAAATGATAGGTCAATAGATATCTCCTATCACACTAACTTGCATCCATTCTCACAAGCTCTTTTTCCACCTACTCCACCCACATTATCAGTATCCTCATCCGTTTATTATCCTCTTCCTGACATTTCCTATAACTAACCTCTCTTTCTCATCACTTTCCTCTATGTAACCCCCCTGCGCAACAGTGGCAGTAGAATACCTTACTTAAGTGAGATGATTAATATATGAATGAGAATCCGACAAGATGAATAGATTGTAAAGAGGAAATAGGAAAACAATGTCTTTAATATAACATGTTTCACTTATAACAAGCTTCTTCAGAGATTTGTTAAAGACGAAAGATTTAAACATCTAAGAGACAATATGTTGATTGAGCTATAGTTTCATTGGTCAGATACGTGTCACGTGTGATAAAGCAATTGATGAATATTAAATGTAGAAAAAAAAACTTGTGTCAGTTTAACTGAGTGTGTCAATCCATTGCTTTATCACACGTGACACATATCTGACCAATCAAACTCTACCTCAATCAATATACTGTCTCTTGGATTTTTAAATCATTCGTCTTTAATAAGTCTAGAAAAGAAACTTGTTGTAAGTGAAATACGTTAGATTAAATACGTTTTCCTATTTGTTCTTTACTTATTCTATTCATATATATATATATATATATATATATATATATATATATATATATATATATATATCTGCAAACTTGTACTTATACTCGTTTCGAAAAACCCACCGAGAAGGAAAAAATAGTAATAAAAAAAAGCTAAGCACTCGAACATCAGTCAAAGTACGCAGCCCAAAGAAAAAAAAAACGAGACGTGTAACCTAAAACAAAAACCGCTCAATACGCAAGTAGAGCAAACTAAGTAAATAACTAACCTAGAGAGCCAACGAACCTACCTTTCTGATGAAAGGCCGAGGACGGTCTGAAATATCAAATATAATAATAGAAGTAAATAAATAAATACTGTCAAAAAATACACGTTTAAACTTACAACTTTTTAGTAGTTTTTCCTATACATATTAAGACAGTATACGTGGATCATCACTATGTCATATATATATGACGTATTCATACATCGGGGCTAGGTTTCTTGCAAGAGCAAGGAGTGAGGGCAGCATAATAGTGCCCTCACGAAACTTCGAAAGTCGTCGTGAACCTGCTCAGTTAAAATGAGAAATTCTTTGCACTAAAACTATATCTATGTTTATAAAAATGCATAAGTCTGTCTGTGTGTTTGCTTGTCTACATTCTAACGAATCCCACATCTCCGAAACCCTAAGTTCGATTTCAACTAAAATTGGGTCACTTTTCGATCTTGACATGAACCTAACTCTTAGAATTTAAGAACCCTTTTTTTCCAAGTCGCATTATGCGAATTCAACCAAAATCGGGTAATTTGAAGATCAAGGTCCGAACATTTGATGCACACAACAACTTTTCGAATCAATGTACAGAATTCGTAAAAAATCAACGAAAAACATAATTTCGGGCGGTCATTTGCGCTCTTTTATGCATTTTCTCCAAGACGATTCACCCACAAAATCGCGTCAATTGTAGATCATATGTGAACAAAAATTTCAATTGACACACGGAGCGACAAAAATTTATAGAAAATGTGTTCCAACATTGTAAATTCTACTTTACCATATGTCATAACAATGTCACGTTTTCTACAAGGTGCCAACTCTTCCGATGTTGCAGGGACAACACATCCATTTCTTCTGCATCAATCCGTCATTGCATCACATTGCAGGCTCTCATAACACCCGCCTCTGTCTCTTCTAAGATTACTAACAACATTACCGTTTATTGGCAAAATTGACTAAGAATGAATCCCGTTTTATAAATGCAACAAAAAAACCAATACTTTTTTTTTAACTTACGGTTTACTGTAACCTCATACTGGAGCATACCATTTCAATACAACTACTAAAAACCCCGAACAACACCGGACTACACTACTAACATATATATATATATATATATATATATATATATATATATATATATAAGAGAGACTTTAGACAGACACGTTATTTCATGGTAAATCGGAAGTTTAGGCCTATTTCAGGCAAACCATCATCAGTTTCTGTCTTTATTGTACAGAAGATTTTACACGAAAAAAATAAAATCATGTCAGCCTAATTTTTACTTACATTTGCTTCATATGTATTTATATACATATATATTTAGAGCTCTCTTCAGGATACTCCTTTGGATTCTTCTATATCTACACCGCATGCTTATATATATATATATATATATATATATATATGTGTGTGTGTGTGTGTGTGTGTGTGCGTGCGTGCGTGTGTGTGTGTGTGTGTGTGTGTGTGTGTGTGTGTGTGTGTGTGTGTTACGAGGAAAAAGACATAAAGAAAACTATACTTAATCAACGCGTTTCGTCCTCTGGTGGACTTTATTAAATCAAAAGTTGGTTTTATTTTGTTGTATGTGCATATATCCAATATCGAGGAGGCCATTTGTTTAAAATTTGAGAATGTTAATGAATATTCATGAGTTGTTGAATGGTCAGGCAAAAAGTTTTCAGATATTTTTACTCAGCTGAAAAAAATCTTATCTTGAACAGCAAGACCGCAAATACACTCAGAGCAATTGATAATAAAACCACAAAGTAGGCAGCTGTCGACTATTAAAGATATTTGCTGTCGGCCGTATTTGTTTCTTACTTCTTTCTTAATGAAAAACAATAATCTTTATTTTCATAGTTTTTTAATCGTTTGAATCCAAACAAGGCGGGAATGACACCAGTATTCTGGAAAATTTGGCTTGGTTTGCTTTGTTTTACGGCATATCAACCACTTGGCGTCATTTAATGCAGAAGCTTTAGTTCATTCAAAAACGTTTTGTTGGCAACATTTTTCCTTCAGAAACACATTTTTCCATCAAAAACATATTTTTGTTGGTAACATTTTTCTTTCAAAAACATATTTTTGTTGGAAACTTTTCCCTTCAAAAACGTATTTTGTTAGTAATATTTTTCCTTCAAAAACGTATTTTTGTTGGTAACATTTCTTTCACAAAAACATATTTTTGTTGGCAACATTTTCCATTTAAAAGCATATTTTTGTTGGTAACATTTTTCCTTCAAAAACATATTTTTGTTGGTAACAAGTTTCTCTCAAAAACATATTTTTGTTAGTAACATTTTTCTTTCAAAAACATTTTTGTTGGTAACATTTTCACTTCAAAAACATATTTTGTTGGTAACATTTTTCTTTCAAAAACGTATTTTTGTTGATAACATTTTTCTTTAAAAAACATATTTTCTTCGAAACATTTTTCTTTCAAAAACATATTTTTGTTGGTAAAATTATTCCTTCAAAAACATATTTTTGTCTGGAAACATTTTTCCTTAAAAACATATTTTTGTTGGTAATATTTTTCTTTCAAAAACATTTTTGGTGGTAACATTTTTTCCTCAAAAACGTATTTTTGTTGGTAACATTTTCCTTCTAAAACGTATTTTTGTTGGTAACATTTTTCCTTCTAAAACGTATTTTTGTTGGTAATATTTTTGCTTTGAAAACGTTTTGTTGGAAAAATTTTTCCTTGAAAAATTTTATGTATATATTTCATAAAAGTATGTTTTCATACTTTCATAGGTTTTTTTACCCCTTTTTAGAGGATTAACTATTTGCTCATAGTTGGGACCCTAACAGGTGCTGCAATCCTGTGTCAGCGCGGACCTAGAAGCAACAGCAATTAAGAGGTGGGGCCATGCTCCTCGCAACCTCGAAATCAGAGACCTTGCTGCCGGATGCAGTTTGCCGTCATACTCAGAACCAGTACTCTAAAAGATACAAGGAATGAAAGTAAAAGAGAAAAATGAGAATGTAGAGAATTAAAGAAAGGAGTAAAAAAAGTTCAAGAAAACAGAAGATAGTGATTGATGTTGCATTTCAGTTTTTAAAAATTGTAGTTATCTGGGAATAAAAAAATTGGAAAAGAGTTCCGTAGTGTGAAATGCGAATAGAAATGGCGGTTGGATTTAGTTATTCCAACAGCAAAGACGTTGTGACCTAGTTGCCAATCTCGAAGCAAGGAGAACACTAGGAGTAAAGCCCGTCATAGCAGTTGCCATAAAAATATTTATAGACAAGACAGAGGGAAGCCACGTTACGTCGGTGAGAATGCAATTCCAAGTCAGGATCAATTACATTACAGATCATACTTTAGATTTTATCAAAAAATTCTCGAGATCCATAGGGTGTTCCATTAAGACGGATTAAAGTTAGCAGTAAATAAAACAGTGCTTATGGTAAAAAAAAATATTGTTTTCATTATTGGATCATGTTATTTAAGTCATGGAAATTATGGCTTGAATTGAATACTATGGACGGCGAAGATTTGTTTCCAACAGAATGGCGCCACATGTCATCCAGCCAATGCAACAATGGCTTTATTGAATGAGAAGTTCCCAGGTCACATTTTCTCTTGTAACAGTGATGTCACTTGACCACCACGATCGTATGATTTGACGTCTTCAGATTTCTTTCTTTAAGGTCATATCAAAAGTGAGGTCTTTGCCAACAACGATTCAACAGCTGCAGAATGAGATAATAAGGCATATTGGTGAGATTGAGGAGCAACTATGCAGAGTCGTGATAAAAAAAACTTTGACCAACAAGTGGATGTGTGTCGCAGAAGCCTTGGCGAACATTTGCGCAATAATATTTTTCACGCATAATAGCTATATATATAGATATATAGTAAGAGAGAGATAGAGAGAAAGAGAGAGAGAGATAGAGAGAGAGAGAGAGAGAGATTGTGTGTGTGTGTGTGTGTGTGTGTGTGTGTCTCTTAAGACTGATTTGAGTTAGTAAATAAAACAATTGGCCACTACAATCATGCGACTTGACGCCTTTATTCTTTCCTTTGGGTTCATATGAAAAGTAAGGTCTGTATCAGCAAACCAACAACAATTCTACAAGATATATATATATATATATATATATATATATATATATATATGTGTGTGTGTGTGTGTGTGTGTGTGTGTGTGTGTGTGTGATTATATATAGTCATAAATCGTCTCGAAAACCTTCATCGAAAACTTTAGAACGAAGTAAAAAAATGGATTTAAAAAGAAAAAAAAAGGAAATAGCTTAGGACATGAATGTCTGTCAAAAATGTTCAGTATAGTAACTTTTTGTCATTTACCCCTCCCCCTGAGAATTAAAAATTAAAAATTAAAAGTAATAAAATTGTTAACCCCCATCCTTGTCTTTTGTGTAGTTTCTTTGATTACCTGGTCAAGTGGGGTAGTCTTAGTCACCTTTTTATATATCATTTTTTATTTGCCTCTTTAGCCAGCATTCCCTGACGATCCGTTTAGGAGAAACCTAGTAGCCAGCATTAGCCAGCATTCCCTGACGATCCGTTTAGGAGAAACCTAGGTAGGTTCGTCTGGCTCATTAGGTTCTATTATATATATATAGTTATCCACAGACAGAACTGTTTCGCAGCTCATCAGTACGGTTAGACATCCGATTGCTTTCAGCCAGGACTGAAACCCGACCGAATTGGCGTCAGTCTGCGATTCTACCTCTGAGCTATGGGCGCTGGGCAGTAGAAGGCATACTTTTAGCTTGTTATGTATAAAACACACACGCCAATAGCTGAGAGTGTTCTAATTAATTACTGAATGAACGGTGCGTAAATGTTAGAGTAGCTACTGTTTTTTCAAAGACTGCCATTCATCCAGGGTATTCAATAAGGATGTGAAAGCGTAAATAGTCATCCGCAGAAATATCTGTTTCGCTGTACCACAGCTCATCATTGAAGAAGATATTATTGTACTTTATTTTTGTACCCATATATATATATATATATATATAAATGCAAACTTGTCACTATACTCGTTTCGAAAAATCCTCCGCGTATATACGCGAAAGGAAAAAAAATGTTGTAAAAAAAGAAAGAGCTAAGCACATGAACAACAGCCAAAGCGATTTAGACCGAGCCAGTACGTAGCCCAAAGAAAAAACTCGAGACGAGTAATCAATAACAAAAAAGTTCTCAATACCTAAGCAGAGCAGAATAAGTAAATTAACCTAGTGAGCCAACAAACCTACCAAGGTTTCACCTAAACGAATCTTCAGGGAAGGTTGGCCCTGAACTAGAAATATGTCCCCACCTATACCTCTCAGAAATACCTCCCACATAATGGCAGGAGAGTAAGGGATATTTCTGGGTGTACGTGGTATCTGTTTCTGCCACACGCCTATATTCATCATCGAATCCTGAGCTGCATCTACTGCTAAGAGGTTTGGTTCACTGTGTCGGCCCATAAAGATTTTTTTTTCGTCAGAATCCATTTTGTACATCTATAAATTTGCTGTGGATTGAATGACTTTTCCATATCTGGTTGGGTGTCCCTGCTATTCATCTCCAGGTTCTCGTCAGATTCCATCTTGTACAGTTATAAATCTACCATTCGTCCGTGCATTGAATATTGTTGCCATATCTGTTTGGGTGTTCCTGCTATTCATTTCCAGGTTCTCGTCAGAATCCATCTTGCACATTTATAAATCTACCATTCGTCCGTGCATTGAATATTGTTACCATATCTGTTTGGGTGTTCCTGCTATTCATCTCCAGGTTCTCGTCAGAATCCATCTTGCACATGTATAAATCTACCATTCGTCCGTGCATTGAATATTGTTGCCATATCTGGTTGGGTGTTCCTGCTATTCATCTCCAGGTTCTCGTCAGAATCCATCTTGCACATTTATAAATCTACCATTCGTCCTTGCATTGAATATTGTTGCCATATCTGTTTGGGTGTTCCTGCTATTCATTTCCAGGTTCTCGTCAGAATCCATCTTGCACATTTATAAATCTACCATTCGTCCGTGCATTGAATATTGTTGCCATATCTGTTTGGGTGTTCCTGCTATTCATCTCCAGGTTCTCGTCAGAATCCATCTTGAACATGTATAAATCTACCATTCGTCCGTGCATTGAATATTGTTGCCATATCTGGTTGGGTGTTCCTGCTATTCATCTCCAGGTTCTCGTCAGAATCCATCTTGCACATTTATAAATCTACCATTCGTCCGTGCATTGAATACTGTTGCCATATCTGCTTGGATGTTCCTGCTAATCATCTCCAGGTTCTCGTCAGAATCCATCTTGCACATTTATAAATCTACCATTCGTCCGTGCATTGAATACTGTTGCCATATCTGGTTGGATGTTCCTGCTATTCATTTCCAGGTTCTCGTCATAATCCATCTTGCACATTTATAAATCTACCATTCGTCCGTGCATTGAATGATTTTTCCATATCTGGTCAGGTGTATCTGCTAATCATCTTGAGGTTATTGACAAATTCAAAAGAAGCATCTGCAATATAATAGATCCTGACATGGCAGCTCGTTTTCAGTCACTTTCTTACCGACATGATGTCCTTCCTTTTGCCTGTTCTACAAGTATTTTCACGGCTACTGCTCTGACAATCATTTTATTTCTCGTAACCCGATCACATGAATTTACTAGTGCTACTAGATTAGCATCAAAGTCCCATTGTGTTACCGTCGAAATAGTTAAATGTAACCGCCTCTTCTATTCTAATAGTTTATTTCCTCGCATTTCTCGTTTGTAGAACTCTTCCGTTTGCTTGTTTTCCTAATAGCTTCTCTAAAAGCTTAAATGCAACCTCAATCGCCATCTTTTGTCACCTTGAATACCGTTCATCTTTTGTCCTTTCCACAATCCTCCTAATACTCAGCCTTTTTCTGTCATTTTCATTCTCTGCTTCCCGACCACATACATTTACAGATGGGACTAGACTGGCATTTAGGTCCCACCTTTTACCGTCAAAATAGTTAAATACTACTTTAAAAATGTTCATTTACTTGCTTCCTTCATAGCTTTAATCACTAAAAGTTTAAATGTAACATCAATCGCCATCTTCTGTCTCCTTGTCCATCATTTGTCCTTCCCCCAGTCTTCCAGTTTTATCTCTCCATTTCATTTTCTGTTTCCCGACCGCATGTATTTACAAATGGGACTAGATTGACACCAAGGTCCCACCCTTTTACCGTCGAAATATTTAAATGTAACCGCTTCTACTTTTCTAGTTTTTTTTTCTCGAACTTCCCGTTTGTGGAACTCTCTACCGCATGCTTGCTTCCCTGATAGCTACAATCCCCAAAAGTTTAAATGCAACGTCAACCGCCATCTTCTATTCAATTTATTCCCATCCATCTCTTATACTTTATTTGACATCTCCTGTGCCTTGTTTTTTTTCTCTCACTGTAACCCTCTGCGCACCAGTAGCAGTCCTGCCTTGCTTGGGATGGAATAGTTATATAAAAAAAATGAAAAAAATATTGAGGCAAGTTTTCAAGATCTTTTGGGTAAAATTCACCAGGTTTCGACTTGAAAAACGCTTTTGTTAAACACTTGTATCAAGTTTTCTAGAGATAAACATTTTCTCCAAGCGAAGATCGTAAAAAAGTTATGATTGCCTTGAGAAAGGTCAGATGAATATTGTGAGTAAATACCAACCGGGTCACATTTTTCCTGTGTTATTCTTGTGTCATGCGACCGTGTGTTGCAATGGGGAGGAAACAATTTTTTTCTATCTGACGTACACAACGTAACCAAACTCTTATGCACATATTGCAGATGCTGGATAAATAAATGCGCATTTTTGTGTTTCCAAGTGATCTAAGAACTGGTGAATAGTACTTGTATTTTGCGTTGAACATTGTCATATGTAATTCATTTTTCATTACGTGTTACGAGATATTTAAAGAGCGTCTGGTTAGCATGATGTGCTCACTATTAAACCAGTTCCAACCCACGAAGGGAAAATTATAGCTCAACTGAACTCAGTATATATTAGGAATAGATAGATTCGCCTAGCGTAATGATCATTCTCTTCCTAGATCTTTTGAACGATAGCATATATTTATTTTCTTTCCTTTTCAAGGTTGGGGTTTCTGTTTTGTATATATATATATATATATTAGTCATCCACATAGAAGCCTGTTTCGCTGTATCACACCTCATCAGTGTGGCTAGACGCATCCACTCGCCTCTGGCCGGGATCGAAACTCGAACGATTTGGTGTCAGTCAGGGGTCTCTACTTCTTAAGACATCGACGCATGGTATCAGAGAAGAGAAATTTTAACGTGTTGTATATCAGCAGTGTTTACACACGCCAGTTCCTATATATATATATATATATATATATATATATATATATATATATATATATAGGCAGCATTTTCCATTGATGCATGTTTCATTAAATAATATAGACAAGTTTTGTGTATTTATTCTATGTATTTTTTCATATTGTCTGATAAGCTTAATAGCATTATCATTAAATGATGAAAGAAATTACAATATTGATACATAATTTATTTTATAATCCAATCTAAGCTTTCGGCTTACATAAGCCATTTTCAAAAATTTCAAATTACATTATAGTATAACAATTCACGACAATAATGACAATAATGACAATAATAACAGTCTATTTCTGTTGACATAGAAGATTTCCAAGCAACAACAAACTCGTGCATACAAGACAATGGAAGCGAATATCGCACCATTGCTCATGATGTCACATATGACCACGTGAGGGTGAAAACAAGAAATATAATTATTTTATTCCAATATTTAATATTTCTTGTTTTCACACTCGCGTAGTCATGTGTGACGTTAAGAGATGTGGTGCGATATTCAATTACAATTTTTTTTTTCAACAGATAAATTGGCCGAATTTTTTACTCATCCAACCGCTTTCGGCTATGCTATTAGCTAGTAAAAAGGATGAATTATATGTTACATTTAAATCAACATTTCAAATTGTTTTATTGCCGTATGGAGAGTTATAGAAACGTTTTATTTCTCCACACGGTCAGCACATTCTCTATTGATGTATGCGTTTGTATTTGTATACATAGAGAGAGAGAGAGTGAGGGAGACATGTACAGTATATATATATATATATATATATATATATATATATATATATATATATATATATATAAACTTATTTATAAATGGAACTTTGTCTCTGTGTGTGTGCGTCTGTGTTTGTGTCCGTTACCTATAGACTCCGAAACGGCTGAACCGATTCTCTTGAAAATTTACACAGTTGTACTATACGCGTCTGCGAGTGTTTTTAGCTTGGTTTTGTGTCGAGGTACCCCCGATAAATATTGAAAATCGATAAGCGAAAAAATCGGGTTATAGAAGGACTGGTCCGATTTTAATCAAATTTGATACACTCATAGACAAAGACATGAGAAACGATATTCAGAAGTTTCAAGGTTGCAGTTCTTACCATAGTGCAGAAAATCGATAATATATATATATAAAGCAAGATGTTTGTGTGTGTGTCTGTTTATCTGCCTGTATGTTTGTATTTTTTTAGCTCTTTTATTTTAGTTTTTGCTTTGGGTTAGCCTTCAAAATTCAGTTTACGACGAAAAAAACTTATTTGATATCGATACAAAGAAATCAAAATTTGACTTACATCCATTCATTTTTTTTCAGTCTACGATTTAGCTTTAACTGGAAACAACTGTTGTTTTTTAGTCTTTCGTGCCAACGTCCAAAGAGTCTGAGCTCCAGGACCATGGATTGGTTTTAAAGCTTTCATTACACCCGAGCAACGCTGGGCTATATATATATTGTCATCCGCAGATAGATCTGTTTCGCCGTATCACAGCTCATCAGTACGGTTAGACTCCGATTGCTTTTTTACCCATGATTGAAACCCGACCGAAATGGCGTTAGTCCGCGACTCTACCCCTGGGCTATGGGCGTTTGGTGGAAGTAGGCAGACTTTTTAGCGCATATCATTATACGCGCCCAATAGCCAGCGCGATCTAATTCATTTCACTGAATGAGCGATGCGTACACGCCAGAGTAGCTACTGTTTATTAAAGTCTCCTATTTTATCAGAGTGCTCAATCAGGGTGTGAGAGCGTATATATATATATATTTAGAGAGAGAGAGAGAGAGAGAGAGAGAGAGAGAGAGAGAAAGGGATACAGACAGACAGAGAAGGGGAGAAGGAGATGAACAAAATATATACAGTATTTTTCAGCTTACAGACGCACTTTTATTCCTAAAAAATACACCGAAAAAATGCGTATGCGTCTTCCAAGACGAATGTATCAGTTAACACCATGGGTACCACCATGACATGGATGGTAGAGAGGGTCGTTTATTGTACATGACTAACAGTAGTGATGACTGTACAGGTAATAATTTAGAGCTTTCACATGAATCCAGTAGTGACGATTTGTGGGGATTTGCAGATGAATAAAATTTCTTTGTTTTATATCTTTACATGAATATTTAAAAAAAAATTAATCCATTTTTATGAAAATAGTATAACACTTGGACAATAAAAGATAGTATATTTACTAACTACCAACGAGTATGTCATTGGCGTACAAACAAAATCGGAAGGGTGATTTATGTAAAACAATACGTTGCGCCAGTATGCGAGGGACGCATGGTTAATGTGATGCTGTATGAGAATGACCAATGTTAGGGTGCGTCTTGCAAACCGGAAAGAATCCTATATATATATATATATATATATATATATATATATATATATATGTACGTATGTGTCAGGCCCGAAACTTATTGAGTGATGTTATATATATATATATATATATATATTATAAATTATAGTTTGGAACATGTACAAATTTTCATCTACTACAAAGTGTACATTTTGTTATAAAATTGAAATGAAAATGTCTCATCAGCTAGTGTGGCGATAATTTATAATAAACTGATTTGGATTAATGTTTTGAAAGTTGTCAATTTTTTTCGTTCCTATTCACTTGGATATATATATATATATATATATATATATATATACGCTCCGACCTTCTTCAGGAGATTTCAAACCGAACCCTTTATTACAATCACATGGACACATGGCCACTGGATATAGACGTTGGTTAGTTCCTGACTTGACTCTTAGAGTTATGAGTTCAATACCAGGCTACAGCATGGTAAACAAGTAACCTGCAGGGTTAGAGGGAGATAACTCATGACTTCCAATACAGGCTTTACGCAAGGAATGAGAATGATATACCCCAGTAATTGTAATAAAGGATTCGGTTCGAAATCCGTAGCACCTGAAGAAGGCCGGAGCGTACAACGGCCAAAACGTCATACAAATGTCAACAAAAATGAGGAGAATAGTCCAAATAATGTAAATACTGCAAGTTATTTTCTTCATCGATTTTCTTGAGAAAGGAAGAGCCAGCAATAGCGAATATTATATAGACTGATAAGTGCGTTTGATGGCGGAAATCGCCAAGAAACGGCCACAAATGAAGAAGAAAAATGTTTTTGTTCATCAACGCACCGTGTCACAAGTCCTTCGCAACCATGGCAAAACTACATGAATTGAACTTCGAATTACACCTGCATCCACCCCATTCGCCAGATTTAGGCCAAGCGACTACTGGCTGTTTGCAGACCTCATAAGTATGCTCCAGGGAAAGAAATTTGGCTCCAATGAAGAAGTGATATCGAAAACATAGGGGTGTTTTGAGACCAAAGATAAATTTTTCTACAAAAAAGGCATCGAATTGGAATCAGTGCAACACAGTAGAAGGAGACTATGTTGATAAATAAAGCCGAATTTTGCTTAAATGTTGTTTTATTAGTTAAGCCCGGGATTTATTGAATGATGTGTTGTATATATATATATATATATAGCGAGAGAGATCTATCTATCTATCTATCTATCTATCTATCTATCTATCTATATATATATATATATATGTGTGTGTGTGTGTGTGTGTGTGTGTGTGTGTTCATAGAAGAATAACAGATGTCAAAATGAGCAATGTGTCAGTTAATAATTACATTAGTTTTGTGAGAAAATCCTTATCAAAAGCAGATGCGAATAACAAAATTATATCAACATTTTCTTAAGGGTAAAAAAAACAAAAACATTAATATCACTGGAGCCAGAAGACATCTTTTCAATTAAGGCTTTTAAAAATGCTTCGCTGGTCACTCATGTATAATGCTGAGTTTTGCACGTGGTGTAACGAATATCTTCTTCTCCTATGTGCCTTATTCATTCAGGACGGAGGCGATCATGGCTTTCTACGTCTCTCTATCCCTGGTGACGCTTAGCACGCGTTCCCCTGTTACACCACGCAACTCCCGTTTTGTCATCTTCTCAGGTCCTCCAAATATGTTATCCACTGCTTTCCCCTGTCTCTTTTCCCCTCTATCTGCCCTGTTTGTGTCAGCTTCTCCAAGCTCTCCTTCCTCATTGCATATCCCAAGAACTTTAGCACTCTTTTTCTGATGCTCAGTATAAAATTACTTTTCGCTTTCATCCTTTCCGAAACTCCATAATTGCTCATATGTTTGATCCATGATATCCGCAGCATCCTTCTGTAAAACCACATTTCAGTTGCTTCAAGTTTTTCATTCATCTTTGATGATATTGTCTAGCAGTCACTGCCATATTGAAGAACTGACATCACATAGCAATCCAGTACTCTTTTCTTTGTTTCTATCGATTTTTCCTGTCTCTTAATACTTTACTCAGTTTCTGGAACGCCTCATTTACCCTGCCAGTTCGCCCTCGAATCTCCGTGTAGCATTTTCCATCTTCTGTTAAAACAGTTTCCAGGTATTTGAATTTTGTACCTGTATTGGGCATTTTGGGCTGCTCTTTTTGCTGATGACCAAGCATTCGGTTTTCTTGCAGCTTATTTGTAGTCTTTTCTTGTCACCCTCTTAAGCTACCTTCTGTAGGACGTCTTGTTGTTTCCTTTCTGCGTCTTTTAACAGCACTGTATCATCTAAAACACTAGGCCTCCTTGGTCTCACACTTTCAGCGAACCTCAAATGGAATGACTACATCGAATCCATTGCTAAATCCGCTGCTATGAAAGTCGGTTCTCTGTGCAGAGCCCGGAAGTTTTTTTCCGTCTAAATCTATCCTGCACATATATAAATCTACCATCCGCCCGTGCATTGAATACTGCTGCCATATCTGGTAGGGTGCCCCTGCTATTCTCCTCGGGCTTCTCGATAAGATACAGAGGAGGGTCTGTAATGTAATAGTCTCTCTCCCATCGGCGCGACGTGGCTTCCCTGTGTCTCTTCTATAAATACTTTCACGGCTTCTGCTCCGATGAACTTAGATCACTACTGCCCCCTAGATACGAATTTGCACGAGATACTAGATTAGCAACTAGATCCCACCCTTTTACAGTGAAACCGATAAAATGCAACCGCACCTTCTACTCCAACAGTTTCTTTTCTCGCACTTCCCGACTGTGGAATTCCCTTCCACATGATTGCTTCCCCGACGGCTACAATCTCCAGGAGTTTAAATGTAAGGCCAATAAACATCTCCTAACACACTAACTCTCTCCCATTCTTTCAAACACTCTTCCCATCTGCCCAACCCTCATCCTCGGTATCCTTACCCATCTATCACCTTCCTTCTGACGTTTCCTATGTCTAACCACTCTTTCTCTTTACCGTCCCCTATGTAGCCCCATGCGCAATAATGGCAGTGGAATGCCTTGCTTGGGGTGAAATGATTAAAAAATATCTGCGTACCTTATGTTGTTCAAATTATGGCCTCCGATGAGGTAATCGAGAAAGCCGGGTTCGAATTGCAATTGTATTCGTGATATTCTCTTTCCTTCGAATACACATCGGAATATATGAATCCCTCTCCAGCCAAGCTATTGGTAAATGATAGGATAGACTGGATTCTATAGCGTTGATTAGTAACCAGTCTATCCCAGTAAGAAATAGCAACCTAATGCGGTGAAATCTCTGTACAACATCTGCTTGGGAACAGCTTGTGCTGACAAAAAATGCCCCATGAAATTTCTTCTCGGGAAGAAACTGGCTAGGCCCACTCAGGGTGAAAGCCACCACATGTAGAAGAACAAGAGAGTATTTACGTGCTAATATCCTTGGGATTGATACGGATCTATCTCTATTCTTTGGTTATGGATAAAGTATCAACACCGACTGTGTCCTCTAGTCCGAGGTGACAACCGGTTTCGTTTGTTTGATCTCCAATTCTTTCAGAAAGAAAAACTCACCATTATACCTATGTGCGTTGTGGTGCAGTGGATATCGTCTCGGAAGGAGAAATCGGGGAGCCGAGTTCAAATTCCAGTTGAATTCATTGCATTTACTTACGCGCAAATACTCTTGGGTTAAATAACAGGAAAGGTTGGGTTCTATAACCTTGGCTGGCAACCAATCTACCGCAGAAAGAAATTGCAACCTACTGCGGGATAATCTTCTGCACAGTCAGTCATGTCTCTTTCGAGACATGATCGCCCAAGCGTGTTTCACGTACGGCATTTAACTGACTGACCAGCGAAGCAATCTTCTAAAGCCGTAAAAAAAAACAAACTGGAAAACTTCCTACAGAAGGTAAGCTAAAGAACAAGGCACAAAAGGAAACTACAGGGTAGGGATACTAAAATCAAACAAGACACGGGAAGGAAACTACAAGACCTACAGAAGATAGTTAAAGAGAGAAAAAAAGAAAGGACTAAACATAAACTACAAGAAAACTGAATGTATGGTCATCTGTGAAAAGACGAGCCCAAATTGCCAGCTACAGGCTGGGGATACTAAAATCAAACACGACACGGAAAGGAAACTACAAGCCCTACAGAAGGTAGATAAAGAAAGCGAAAAGAAAGGACTAAACATAAACTATAAGAAAACTGAATGCATGGTCATCAGTGAAAAGAGGAGCCCAAAATGCCAACTACAGGCTGGGGATACTAAAATCAAACAAGATACGGAAAGGAAACTACAAAACCTACAGAAGATAGCTAAAGAAAACGAGAAGAAAGGACTAAACATAAACTACAAGAAAACTGAATGCATGGCTATCTGTAAAAAGACGATCCTAAAATGCCATGTACAAGTAAATGTCGAAATTAAGCATATACAGAAATTTAAATTCTTGGGATTGGTTCTAACAGAAGACAGAAAGTGTGACACTGAGATTCGAATACGTATTGGCTGTAGAAGTCAAATAACTTACCTTTCCATATGGCTGTCTCCTATTGTCTCCCTGTAGGAAGGTGAACATTCAAGAGTGTGAGACTCACCTTCCTGATGTGTCCAACTAGCGTCCAGTTGGCAGACAAAAATAAACAGGGTTGTAACTGAATACATGTCCCTATGTGGCCCAATGACAAATGGTGGCTATTGTGCTGAATATTTATGGATCTCACTGTACACGCTGAAATTATCAGCCAATCACTGCTTACAGAATAGACTTGCATGTAACCGAATGGAATCTCCAAGGTTATTATTTAAACCACCTACCAATTTGCCCTGGTGGTTTTTGGTCAGTCAGACCCAACTTCTATTCTAGTTGAGTACTGGCTGGTTCTTCCACAAGATTTTTACATTGGCAAGGCCAAGGACGCATTCCAAAAGTTGAGTAGAGTACTGAGAGACGGGAAAATTTCGTTAGAAACAAAAAAAAGCGTTCTGGACTGTTATGTAATATCTGTCCTACTATATGACAGTGAATGGCGGACAATCTCTTCAAATATCAATGTAAAACTCGAAGCAACAGAAATGCGGTTCTACAGAAGGATGCTGAGTATACCATGGACCGAATGTGTGAGCATGGTCGAGGTTTTGGAAAGGATGGAAACGAAAAGGAAACTCATACTTAACATCAGGAAAAGACAGCTGAAGTTACTTGGATAGGTAATGAGGAAGGAGGTTTTGGAGAATCTGATACTCACAGGACAGAAAGAGAAACAGGGGAAAGTAGCGCGTGATATACTTGATAGGTTTGAGTAAATGGATGATAGAGAAAAGTTTGGAAGTTATAACAAGATAAAGTTTGTTAAGAGCTACCTTGGATAGAGAGATGCGGAAGATAATGATCGCCAACGTCCTGAAGGGATACGGCACAAATCCAAAGCCTAGTGTACGGACCAAGGGTTACAAACACCATATTTTTCTCTTATCGATCAAGAGCTAGGAGAGGAGATCTATTAGATCCAATAGATCTCCTCTCGAATCTGAATGGGTCATAAGGGAGAAGTTGTTTCTACCTTCAGAATATCCTCTTCCATGGATTGAAACTTCATGTGACTGATTATTATTATTATTATTATTATTATTATTATTATTATTAATTATTTTGCTTCACAATTTAATTTCGTTGGATGGCCATTTCAGCGAGAAAATTCTCGCTTCATCAGCAACGGTGGAAAACAAAAACTTTATTAAGTCAAATGTGTTACAAGATTTTTATACCGGAAGAAGCCCAAAACCATATCTATACACAGGAAATTAAAATGGGGTGGGATTAATATATTTTTTTAAATTTTTTCAGACCGATGTAAGAAAAGGGGGAAAGCAGACATATAAATTCCTGGCCTGATATTAGAAAACTTTACATTCCGTCCGTCTTTAAGAGTCAAAAGTTCAAAAAGTAAAATTTAGCCGTGTCACAAGGGTAGAAGTGGTATGAGTAACGGAAACGGAAGAAATGACAAAGGAGTGGACAGCAGAAGCTCAACAGAGAAATAAGCGATAAAAAATTATCTTAGTAAACAAGGAGACGACTGACAACGACTTCGGTGTTGAAAAAAAAAAGGGATATATATATAAAACCATCCGCAAAGCGATCTGTTTCGCTGTATCACAGCTCATCAGTACGGTTAGACGACATCCGATTGCTTCTTGCTAGGATTGAAATCCGACCGAACTGACATCAGTCGGTGATTCTACCTCTAAGCTCTAGGCGCTCGGTAGAAGAAGGAAAACTGTTAGCGTGTTATATCCAATGTAAACATACGCCAGTAGCTGAGAGTGTTCAAATTCATTACTGAGAGTGATTAGTGAGTGTAGAGTTGGAGAAGAAGGCGTAATTATCCTTGCATCTGTTACTTTTCAAAATGACTGTACGAAAGAAGTCAGAAAAAAGTCAAGTTTTATTGAATCTAATAAGGTTGCAAAGGGAACTGAAGACCTAATTTTTTTAAAACCCTAGCAAGGTTACAAAAATCAGGAATTTCTAACGGCATTGCAGAAGTACCGAACCAAATTGGACAGTAATATTCTGTACCAAGACGAACTGTGGTGGACTTATCAATATGTTAGATAGATTCTGAAATTTTATTTATTTATTGAAACTTCAGAATGGGTTCCTAATAAAAAAAAAATATATCCATTTGCTATAATCTTAGATCTTGGCTAATTCGGAATATGAGAAATGAATTACAAGAATAGTGCCAGTAAATTATCTGATCTATCCAAGTTTTCAATGTACTTACCTGCCACATTCTTTGACTGTAATTAGCAGCGCATGCAGTCTGGTAGAATATATCAAGAGGGAACAGATTAAATTACAAACACTTGTTAAGGCAGAATTAATTAGATCTGTAGAGGTGTATATGCATATGTTTAAAAAGTGTGGGTCTGTAATACGGAGGAAGAAGGAGAGGTAAAGAAAGTATGAATACCACGACTAGAGAGAGAGAGTTGTTCGTGTAAGACTGATGTAAAAAAGAAAGAAGTACTTGATTGATATGTGATATATGCCCTTCTATATGGCAGCGAAGGCTGGAGAACCACGTCAAAGATGAGAGAAAGACACGAAGCAACAGAAATGTGGTTCTACAGAAGGATGCTGAGGATACTATGTACCGAGCAAGTGAGCCGAGACAAGATTTTGAAGAGAACGCAAACGAAAAGGAAACTGATACTTAACATGAGGAAGGGACAGCTGAAGTTTCTGGGACACGCAATGAGGAAGGACGGTTTAGAGAATCTGATACTCACAGTACGGATACTGTAAAAAAACAGGGGAAAATAATGCGTGAGATGCTTGATTGGTGTAAGTAAATAGATGGAAAAGCAGAGTTTTGAAGAAAAACCAAGACAAACTATCGCCCGGTTCACACTCCACCCACGTCTATTGTACAGAGGCTCATTCCTTGTTCCCTGTTTAGGATGTGGTTTCCGGCTTTCTCTTTTCCAATCTTTTCACTTTTCTTTTTCTTTTTTTTTTTTTCAATTGGAGTAGATAGACTAAACTATCGCCCGGTTCATACTCCACCCACGTCTATTGAACAGGTTTAGAGGCTCATCCCTTGTTCCCTGTTTAGGATGTGGTTTCTGGCTTTCTCTTTTCCAAATCTTTTCACTCTTACGTAGCTCCCTGCACATCAGTGGCGTTACTGCCTTGCTCGGCGTGATATGATTAAAAAAAAATGGTTAACAAATTGATAGCATTCATTAGAACGTGAAACTGATCCAAAATGAATTTTTTTTTATATGTTGTAATGTCAAAAAAAAAAAACTTATTAAAAGATAGGAAGATATTGAGAGCCATGATCTCCTATGTCCCGAGAAGCTATGGAAATCTTTTTTATTTAGATGTGACACCAGTCCGAAAGTATAGGCTATTACGTCGTAATTGTTCTAGTGATACACGTTTGCTAATCATTAAACCAAGTCGGGATGCTCTAAATGATTTTAAAAGGGTAGATGTGGCAGAAGGCCAAAAGCAACCAGGTACCCACGCGCTATATAAACTTGTTAAGGATTACCCCATGTAGAGGTATCCTCATTTTCTACCCCTAGCTTAGACGTGACTGAAAGTATTTAGACCACATTAATTTTTTTTCTAAACGCAGTTTAGCTGTGCCACAAGAATAAAATAATGGGACACCCAATGAGGAACGTACTATTCAGTCGTAATTGTTTTAGCGATTCAAACTTACTAACCATTAGTAGAGGTGCCTTGATTTTCTAAGCGTAGCTTAAATATGAGACAAGTCCGACTGTATGCGCCACCTGCTGAGGTTCATACTCACTACACACTCGAAATTGGGGAGAGGTTATATTTGTTTTATTTCTTCTGTGTGCGCGCCAGAAAGCGATATGAAAAATGGATTTTTAATCATAGTTTCCTTTGCGAGCGAGAGAGATCAAGAGAGTGATTGATTGAATGAGAAACTACTACGTGTAAAATCCTTTGTACAATAAAGACGGAAGCTGATGATGGTTCGCCTCAAATAGGCCTACACTTCCGATTTACCATGAAATAACGTGTCTGCCTTAATTTTTCCTATATATATATATATATATATATATATATATATATATATATTGTCATATATTGTCATTATCTCACTCCCCCCAGGATCCCCCTACTTATAGAACCTCCTACCTCTACCAAAAAGCTGACTGGGATGCCTTTTCCGATTTCCTCTGCGACGTCCCCTGGGGAAAAGTGTTTGACCTATCAGTTGATGACTGTGCCTCTGAGGTCTCGTCATGGGTGAAAGCTGGCATTGATGCCTTCATACCCACCAGGAAGTATTGCTTAAAACCTCATTCCTCTCCGTGGTTCTCTCCGGCCTGCTCAGCCGCCATTGCCCACAGGAACCATTACTTCCGTCTATTTCGGAGACAGCCAACTGATCACAATAGGCGCCTGTTCATATCTGCTCGCAGTGAGTGCAAGAGAACCCTAAATGACGCCAAACAGTTGTTTGCTGAGAGAATGCGACAGCACATAGCTGACCGCAAGTTCGGCTCCAAGGACTATTGGAGGATTTGTAAACGAGTGCTCAACAATAGGAAATCCTCAATACCTCCTTTAATCCATGGATTTGATGTTCTCACGTCATCTGCGGACAAAGCTGAGTGCTTTGCCCGCAGATTCTCATCCAACTCCACATTCGACTCGTCCGAAGTGCACCCACCCGACTTCCCTATTAGAACTGAGGCCAAACTGCACGGCGTATATATCACCCCGACAGTAGTATCCAGAGTAATTTCAAAACTCGACCCCCATAAGGCGTGTGGAGACGATGGAATCCCGGTGATAGTCCTTAAGAGGTGTGCCCCTGAACTTTCCCCTGTCCTCTCTAAACTGTTTAACTACTGCCTTTCTGCTTCCTGCTTTCCTGCATGCTGGAAATTCTCCACAGTCATTCCTGTCTTTAAGAAGTGTGGTGAACCCTTGGACCCATCCAACTATCGCCCTATCAGTCTTCTACCAATATTCGGGAAAGTATTCGAGGCTATAATCAATGCTGAAATAGTTCATCATCTCACCGCCCACAAACTGTTCTCCGACAGGCAATATGGATTCCGATTTGACAGGTCCACAGCCGACCTGCTAACAACTGTAACGGAGTACATGCTACAGGCCCTTGATGAGTCTGACGAGGCTCGCGCGGTTGCTCTGGACATCTCCAAGGCTTTCGACAGGGTTTGGTACCCTGGCCTCCTATGCAAACTACGCGGTTATGGTATTACCGGTCGCCTGCTTGACCTAATCCAATCTTTCTTAAATAACCGCAAAATGAAGGTCGTTCTGAATGGGCGTGCCTCTTCGTCCTACAGCACGAATGCTGGTGTCCCACAGGGCTCTATCCTGGGCCCAACGCTCTTCCTTATTTTCATCAACGACCTTCCAGATGAGATCAAGTCCTAAGTAGGCATATACGCAGATGACACTACAATAAACTCCTGCTCCAGTAAGAAACCTGTCGTGGCGGACAGACATAATCTCGCTGCTGACCTTGAGCGGGATCTACACTCTGTGGTGAACTGGGGCAAGAAGTGGCTTGTCAACTTCAATTCCTCTAAGACCAAGCTGTTGTCTGTCAACCATTACAGGCAACCTCTTCTGCCTCCCATAAGCATGGACCAGATGATTCTCCCGGAGAGTAATACACTACGCCTCCTCGGACTTACCCTGTCCTCAGACCTCAAATGGAAGCACTATATTGAATCCATAGTAAAATCTACTGCTAAGAAGATTGGGTCACTATGTCGATCCAGGATGTTTTTTCCACCTGAATCCATCCTGCATATATACAAGTCAACCATCCGTCCGTGCATGGAGTACTGCTGCCATTTATGGTCAGGTGCCCCTGCCGTTCTCCTCAGTGTTCTTGACAAGCTCCAAAGGAGAGTCTGTAATGTGATAGGTACTGATCTGGCGACTCGACTGCAGCCACTTTCCCATCGTCGAAATGTGGCCTCCCTCTGTCTCTTCTATAAATACTTTCATGGCTTCTGCTCGGATGAGCTTAAGTCACTGATGCCTCCTCAACAGGTGTTTACCCGTGCAACCAGACTGGCAACTGGGTCCCACCCATTCACAGTCAGGTTAGCCAAATGCAGACGACAATTCTACTCCTGCAGCTTCCTCTCTTGCACTTCCCGCCTGTGGAACTCACTCCCGTATTCTTGCTTTCCTGACGGCTACGACCTCCAGAAATTTAAAAGCACAGTTAATACTCACCTACTAACCACTGGACTCTAGCTCTCTCCCCTCCCCTGTATAATCTTCACTTTCTCTCCGCACATGTATCTGTCATTGCACCTGCTTTCTCAGCTTTCTATTGTTCCTTTCTAACTAGCTTGTACTCCTCACTCTTTTCTAATTAATCTTTCTACATTTATGTAACCCCCTGCACATCAGTGGCGTTTCTGCCTTGCTCGGGATGAAATGATTAAAAAAAAAAATAAATAAATAAACAAAATTTTATTGCGTATCAATATAAGTGTCGGTGTGAGGCCGGCTACGGAGGCAAGACCATCCAACGGTTGGCGGTCAGGACTGCTCAGCCTGTGCATGATAGAGTACACAGACATATGCGAATTATATCCGGGCTGTTGCAGACACATAAGTCAGCGATCGGTAAACACCTCTTAAATTCTGTAGAATGCAAGGTACATTATTCTCCCGATTTCTTCTCCGTCATGCGCAGGACAAGGACACGACTCCATTTAGACATCTTCAAGTCTCTTGCCATTAATTTACAATGTCCTGTTTTGTTCAGGAGGAGTAAGTTAAAGTTTATTGGAGCTTTTCTGGGCGACTACTACCCATCATAGGTAATATACAATTTTTTTTTCTCTTAACTTCAGTCGTTGTTAGAAATTTTTCTTAGCAACTTCTCCGTTTAAGAGATTGAGAAAATGGATGCGAGTTAGTATGATAGGAGATGTCTATTGACCTTATACTTAAGATTGTAGCAGTCGGGGAAGAAAGTAAACAGAAGGGAATTCCACAGCCGGGAAGTGCAAGAAAAGAAGCTGCTGGAGTAGAATTTGCGTTTAGATTTTATTTGTTTCTAAGTAAAAAAAAGTGAGACCTAGTTGCTAATCTAGTAGCTCGTGTAAATTCATACCTAGGAGGCACCAGTGATCTAAGTTCATTAGAGCAGAAGCCGTTAAAGTATTTATAGAAGATGCACAGGGAAGCCACGTCACGTCGGTGAGATAATGACTGCAGCCGAGCTACCAAGTCGGTATCTATCACATTATAGATTCTACGTTGGATTCTGTCAAGAACCCCGAGGTGAACAGCAGAGGCACCCGACCAGATGTGGCAGCAGTATTCAATACACGGGTGTCAGTAACTAACTCTGTTACCTTTGTCTTAAACATTTTTAAATATATTTTTGGATCAGATCAATTAATCGGTTGTATGAACATTTCCTCTTAATGATAATTAAGATATTATACAACAGAATTGAAACATGTGAGTTACTTTTCTGAAACGAGCGACTGACGCAACTTCAAGCGTGTAGATTCGGAAATAAATTCCTTATCTTGTTTTGTTAAAATTACTCGTGTATTTACTCGTTATTATCATTAATCTTCTCGGCGTGGATAAATCAACTGTTCATTTTAAATTCTCAGCCTCTCTTAGCCACTTTATAGGCGTGATAGTAAGTAAGTGTTCTTAATTTTGTGAGAGACTTGGTACTATTACTCGGGTTTGTGCGTCTGACAGAGAGATAGAGACGAGAGAGTATGGGAAGATATTAATTATAGATGTGTGTGAAAGAGATATAAATTACTATTTAATTGGAGTAGATAGACTAAATTATCGCCCGGTTCACACTCCACCCATGTCTATTGAACAGGTGAAGAGGCTCATACCTTGTTTCCTGTTTAGGATGTGGTTTCCGGCTTTCTCTTTTCCAATCTTTTGACCCTTACGTAGCCCCCTGCGCATCAGTGGCGTTATCACCTTGCTTGGGGTGATATGACTATGATTAAAAACTATTGCTAGTGCCCGTATGAAAGCTTCAGAAAAAAAAATATATATATTGATTGGTTGCGTGGGCGTGATAGAAAGAGCGTTTTATTAATCGTGTGTGTGGGAGAGATTAATGCATTCATGTGCGAGCGTGAGAGAGAGAGAGAGAGAGAGAGAGAGTGAGAGATGGGGATCATTATTAATCAGAGTTGTTATTAATTTTGCATGTGAGTCCGCGAGCGAGAGAGAGAGGGTGAGGGAGAGAAAGAAAGCGAGAGAGAGAGATAGAGAATGAAACCGATTAATATTGATTACGTAGGCGTGATTGAAAGAATGTGCCATTAGCCATGTACGTGTTTGAGAGTATTATTAATCATGCTCGTATACATGGGTGCGAAAGAAAGAAAGAAAGAAAGAGAGAGAGAGAGAGAAAGATTTTCTTTTTATTAGGCGCGGGTACACGTGTGAGAAAAATATTATTTATTGTGTGAACCTGATAGAAATAAAGTTTTATGAGTGTGCGGGGATGAATAGAAAGAGAGAGAGAGAGAGAGAGTTAGTGGTGAGCATGTGAGACAGAGTCTGGGAGAGAGACAGAAAGAACATTAAGAACATACGGAAGAGAGAACATTATCAATAGTGCGGGTAAGCATGGTTGTTTGTGTCAATGTGTGCGTGTGTGTGTGTGTGAGAGAGAGAGAGAGAGAAAAGTGGGAGTAAAGGTCAGAGAATGCTGGAAAGAGAGCATTATAATTGGTTCGGGTGAGCATGGAGAGAGATTGTATCATGTGGTAGAGAGAGAGAGAGCATTATTAATAGTGAGGTTAGAATTTGTTAGACATTGAAAGAGAGATTGACAAAGTGAGAGCATGTGGGAGAGAGAGAGAGAACAATATTAATAGTGCAGGTGAGAATGTGACAGAGACTGAAAGAGAGGGATAAAGATTAAGCGCATGACAGAGAGAGAAATAAAGAGAGATTGAGCATTATTAATGATATGGGTGAGACAGTAAGTAAGAAAGGCAGAAAGAGTTTATAAATCATAGCACCTGGATGTGTCTTGTGGTGCAATGGATATCGACTCCGAACGAGGT
This sequence comes from Ascarosepion bandense, assembly GCA_037127315.1. Lineage (NCBI taxonomy): Eukaryota > Metazoa > Mollusca > Cephalopoda > Sepiida > Sepiidae > Ascarosepion > Ascarosepion bandense. The sequence continues at coordinate 201,404 of JBBBDQ010000782.1, read as the reverse complement.
GTCGGGGAGCCGAGTTCGAATTCAAGTTGAATTCATGACATTCACTTACGCACAAATACCCTTGGGAAAAGTATTAATCCGTCTCTTCTCTCAGGTTATGGGTTAAATAATAAGGCAGATTAGGTTCTATAGCCTTGGCTGGCAACCATTCTAAAGCAATGGCAACTTACTGCGGGATAATCCTCTGCACTGTCAGTCATGTCTCTTTCGAGACATGATCGCCTGAAGTGTGTATCACATGGCACTTAACTGACTGACTGACCTGATCGCGAGAGAGAGACTATTTTTAATTTTGGTAGTGTAGATTAATTTTGGTTAGTGAGAGAGAGAGAGAGGGTGAAAGAGAGTGATTGATTTTGATCGACTTATTTTTCACGCCTTATCAACCCTTCGCAGATTTTTTAGAACTCGAAAATATTTTTAGATTGTAAGAATGTTTTTTAGGTAACAATGATTTGCTGATACAAGTCCTACTAATTAACCCATAGCAAAGGGAGAAAAGGTGGATTCATGAATTTCCTAAGGGCAGTTGCGCATAAGTGAATAAAAGAACTATGCTTGAATTTGAACTCGGCTTCCCGATTTCCAATTTCGAGCTGTTATCCATTGCACCAACACACATTCACGTTTACAGCACATGGTAAACCAAAATGCCCCCCCCCGTCTAGTTAATGACCAAGCTCGACGTTGCTAAGCTAAAGCGTAAGTTGAAAGAGAAAGAACTGGTATAATTGATTATGCATTATTGTATATGTGTTTGTATGTGAATGTGTGTGCCAGCGAGAGAGAGAGATAGAGTGTGTGTTAATGATGGCATTGTCGAGAGGGAAAAGACATTTTATTACACATGTACGTGTATATGTGTGTGTATGTGTGTGAGAGAGAGAGAGAGAGAGAAAGAGAGTCCTGAGGGAGAAAGAATATTACTGATGGAATCATTGGGAGGAAAAAGACATTTTATTACACATGTGTGTGTGTGTGTGTGTGTGTGTGTGAGAGAGAGAGAGAGAGAGTGAGAGATGGAGAGAGAGAGAGTGAAAGAGAGTGTCTTGACGAAGAAAGAGGATTAATGATGGAATTGTTGGGAGGGAAAGACATTTTATTACATTGTGTGTGTGTGTGTGTGTGTGTGTGTGTGTGTGTGTGTGTGAGAGAGAGAGAGAGAGAGAGAGAGAGAGAGAGTCCAGAAGGAGAAAGTGTATTACTGATGGAATTATTGGGAGGAAAAAGACATTTTATTACACGTGTATACACGTGTGTTGGGGACAGAGAGAGAGAGAGAGAGAGAGAGAGATGGTGGGATAGACAGAGAGAGAGAGAGAGAGAGAGAGAGAGAACCCAGAGGTAGAAAGAGTATTGCTGATGAAATTGTCGGAAGAGAAAGGAGATTTGATTACACGTGTGTGCGGTCCGCGTGCGTGTGTGTGTGTGGGGGGGGTGAGATAGATAAAAAGACAGAGAGTGTGGGGAGGTAATATTTCCTATATGTATTTTTGAGATGACTTACTGCTAACTAAACCGTTATTTGCACCGATGCTAGTGTTCTCAGCTTTGCTGTTGTTATCACCTCGTTTTGCTCGTGGTAAGGAATCTTGGCTATCATCAGACGGTTGTTGATCCGAGGAACCTTGAAAGAAAGTCTAATGAACCCTCTATTCAATCTGCAGTCATGTTTTTTCTTTCGAGATTTGATCACCCAAGCGTGTTTCACGTATGACACTTAAAGCATTCAAAGAAAGTCGAACTGAACCCTCTATTTAATCTACAGTCATGTTTTTTTCGAGACATGATCACTTAAGCGTGTTTTACGTATGGAACTTAACTGACTGACAATTTTAAACTGTTCAAGTTAAGTTAGCTTCCCCACATATCCGAATAAACTTTGACGTATACTCTGTAACACACTACCTGAAGGTGCCCCCATGCTTTGTCAAAAACCCATTTAAATGCGCAACTGATGTCAACAAATCAATGAACTTATGATTTAATAGAACTCCTACAGAAAAAGAAAATCGAGAAAAAGGATTGATTTTTAGTCGAAAAGGAAAGGGGATTGATGGTTGTTAGCAAAAGAAAAACCAACATGCAAATTGGAGTATTTACATTATTCGGACTGTGGTCCTCATCTTTGTTGCCATTTGTACGACGCTTCGGCCGTTGTATGCTCCGGCCTTCTTCAGGTGCTAAGAATTTCGAACCGAACCCTTATTACAATCACTTGGGAATATCATTCTCATTCTTTTGCGTAAAATGCTCCATTTGGAAGTCATGTGTTATCTCTCTCTAAACCTGTAAGTTACTTGTTCACCACTTCTGTAGCCTGGTATTGAACTCACAACACTTTCGGTCAAGTTACAGGAACTAACCAACGTCTATATCCACTGAGCCATGTGTCCTTAAGAGGAAAGCAAGTGTGACACCTAAATCCGAAGACACATTAGAAAAGTGAAAGAGGCTTTTTAAATGCAAAGTATGAACAAAAAAAGTTTTGATTTTTAATAATTTTCCACCAAAACATTGGTTATTAAATTTGATTAGAAACAATGACAAAATGCGTAACGGCAACGTATCAGTCCTCGTATATGGCAGTGAATACTGGACAATCTCCTCACAGATGAAGAAGAGACTTGAAGCAACAGAAACAAAGAAAAGAGTGCTGAACGGTTATATAATATCAGTCCTACTATATGGCAGTGAATGCTGAACAATCTCCTCACAGATGAAGAAGAGACTTGAAGCAACAGAAACAAAGAAAAGAGTGCTGAACGGTTATATAATATCAGTCCTACTATATGGCAGTGAATACTGGACAATCTCCTCACAGATGAAGAAGAGACTTGAAGCAACAGAAACAAAGAAAAGAGTGCTGAACGGTTATATAATATCAGTCCTCCTATATGGCAGTGAATGATGAACAATCTCCTCACAGATGAAGAAGAGACTTGAGGCAACAGAAACAAAGAAAAGAGTGCTAAACGGTTATATAATATCAGTCCTCCTATATGGCAGTGAATGCTGAACAATCTCCTCACAGATGAAGAAGAGACTTGAGGCAACAGAAACAAAGAAAAGAGTGCTGAACGGTTATATAATATCAGTCCTCCTATATGGCAGTGAATGATGAACAATCTCCTTACAGATGAAGAAGAGATTTTAGGCAACAGAAACAAAGAAAAGAGTGCTGAACGGTTATATAATATCAGTCTCCCCGAATGGCAATGAATGCTGGCCAATCTTCTCACTGATGAAGAAGAGACTTGAGGCAACAGAAACAAAGAAAAGAATGCTAAACGGTTATATAATATCAGTCCTCCTATATGGCAGTGAATGCTGGACAATCTCCTCACAGATGAAGAAGAGACTTGAGGCAACAGAAACAAAGAGTGCTGAACGGTTATATAATATCAGTCCTCCTACATGGCAGTGAATGATGAACAATCTCCTTACAGATGAAGAAGAGACTAGGCAACAGAAACAAAGAAAAGAGCGCTGAACGGTTATATGATATCAATCTTCCTCTTTGGCATAGAATGCTGGACAATCTATTCAAAGATGAAGAAGATACTTGAGGCAGCAGAAACAAAGAAACGAGTTCTAAATGGCTATATAATATTTGTCCTACTGTTTAATCTATAGCTGGAGAGAGAAGAGACGAATTAATTTCTTTATCAAAGTTATTTGCGCGTAAGTGAATGCAACGTAAATACCTTTGGGAAATGTATTATGTTGGTTAATAAATCAGTTGGAGAAAACAGGGTGGAATAATAAATGAGCCATAAATTTAAACCGTTGTCAAATCTATAACATTTGAATGTGTTAATAACGATGTGTGAAATACAAGCAACAGTTTATATAACATTCCTTTTTTGAATTCGAAGAAACAGTGTGGTATGGATGAATTATCGCCCAAATTACGCAAAAATGAAAATAATACTGACATCTCATTTTAACAGATATATTTAACAAAATTCCTCGAATTGTCATGAAATACCAAAGTGTAAATTTATTCGATAAAGCCGCCATGAGCTTCAAACCCGGGCTCCAGAAGATTTCGGAATCTTCCTTAAATTATCTGGTTGGTCTCCTTGTTTAAGTTGTTGAATTCTGCCATAATCCTTGCCTTCAGTTCGTCTTTGGTGTAACAAGGAGTTTTGTTGGTCTCTCGCTCACACATAATCTCCTACAACTCTTCTGGTTGGTCTCCTTGTTTAAGCTGTTGAATTCTGCCATAATCCTTGCCTTCAGTTCGTCTTTGGTGTAACAAGGAGTTTTGTTGGTCTCTCGCTCACACATAATCTCCTGCAACTCTTCTGGTTGGTCTCCTTGTTTAAGCTGTTGAATTCTGCCATAATCTTTGCCTTCAGTTCATCTTTGGTGTTACAAGGAGTTTTGTTGGTCTCTCGCTCACACATAATCTCCTGCAACTCTTCTGGTTGGTCTCCTTGTTTAAGCTGTTGAATTCTGCCATAATCCTTGTCTTCAGTTCATCTTTGGTGTTACAAGGAGTTTTGTTGGTCTCTCGCTCACACATAATCTCCTGCAACTCTTCTGGTTGGTCTCCTTGTTTAAGCTGTTGAATTCTGCCATAATCCTTGTCTTCAGTTCATCTTTGGTGTTACAAGGAGTTTTGTTGGTCTCTCGCTCACACATAATCTCCTACAACTCTTCTGGTTGGTCTCCTTGTTTAAGCTGTTGAATTCTGCCATAATCCTTGCCTTCAGTTCATCTTTGGTGTTACAAGGAGTTTTGTTGGTCTCTCGCTCACACATAATCTCCTACAACTCTTCTGGTTGGTCTCCTTGTTTAAGCTGTTGAATTCTGCCATAATCCTTGCCTTCAGTTCGTCTTTGGTGTTACAAGGAGTTTTGTTGGTCTCTCGCTCACACATAATCTCCTACAACTCTTCTGGTTGGTCTCCTTGTTTAAGCTGTTGAATTCTGCCATAATCCTTGCCTTCAGTTCATCTTTGGTGTTACAAGGATTTTTGTTGGTCTCTCGCTCACACATAATCTCCTACAACTCTTCTGGTTGGTCTCCTTGTTTAAGCTGTTGAATTCTGCCATAATCCTTGCCTTCAGTTCATCTTTGGTGTTACAAGGAGTTTTGTTGGTCTCTCGCTCACACATAATCTCCTGCAACTCTTCTGGTTGGTCTCCTTGTTTAAGCTGTTGAATTCTGCCATAATCCTTGCCTTCAGTTCGGCTTTTGTTGGTCTCTCGCTCAACTGCGCCTCACACAAAATCAAGGGAGTTAATAGGGAGTTAGGTTTCCAGATGCAAGGGGTAATGTGGTCTCAGATTGTGTGACAGCCATGGTTGTTTTTCTGCTTGTGTGGAAGTGTGCAGAATTTTGTCGTTATGCACAGGTTCTTTGAATAGCCACCCCCTAGACTTAGAGCAGCACTACCGCCTCACTATATATTTTATGTTTTCAGTTTGAGGCATGGGTAGATGAATGAAGGCTTAACGTCGCTATCATTAGTGATCACTTCAAACACTTTCGTAATCACCATTAGACTCATCAAAATATTCCCGAATTCGCTGTTCTATCTTCAGATTGACATCCAAACACTCTGAAATGTTCGTATTGGACCTTCCAATACAGCATGTTGTTTCCAAATTTCTGACAGATTGAACTGTTTCATGATGATCTTTTTCTTACAGACGGTACCCAACTGACCCTACTACACTGTGCAGTCGACAGAATAAAAATAACTAAAGCGCAGAATTAAAAATATAAAATGGTAACAATTTATCCATTTCACACTCTAGTTTTAATTTTTAACATTGATGAAATCAAGGATCCATATGTTATCCTTTCTTCGACATCCCCTGAATCCAGTCCTTTCTCTCACTATAAGTTCCAGCGCACTAGTGGATGTCCCGTTTTGCTTGGGGATGAAATGATAACACCCCACCAAAAAAATGTAAAAAGATAGATATCGTGTGGAAAGATATTAATTCGTCGCTTCTCTGTCCAGCAATAGATTAAACAGTAGGACAGATTGTATTCTCTAGGCTTGGATGGAAACCAGGAAGTAATGGCAAACTACTCCGGGAAAAATGTTGTACCTGTTTGTGGCATACCATATTACTAGTTTTACTACATCAAATTGATTCGATCATATCATGAAATGAAGGTCATTTTGAACGCACCAGGCTCTAGATCATTTCATACTGACGAGCGTCCTTCAAGGCTCTTTCCAAGGTTCTACGCTTTTTCCCGATCTTCATCAATGATCGTCTTTAAGTAATCCGTTCTAAAGAAGCAATTTATGCAGATGAACCCATCATTTACTTTCGTCTCAATAGGAAATCTGCCAAGACTGACAATGTAAACATGGCTGTTGATCTTGAAAAGGACCTCCAATCTGTGGCTGAATTGGGTAGAAAATGGTTCGTAAATTTTAATGCCTCCAAAACAAACGTGCTTTTCCTTCACTGCTCCGATCTCCAAATTTTTAAATGCAACCTCAACGGCCCTATTTTATCTTTTTGAATCCCATCCATCTTTTAGCAATCTTTTATCCTTTCTTCGACACCACATAAACCCTGTCCTTTCTCTCACTATAATCCAAACTAGAGGATGTCCTGCTTTGCTTGGTGATGAAATGATTAAAAAAAAAATGTATATACAGTAGAACCTGTCGTGTGCGACTACCCTACTGCCATCAAAACTGGTCGCATAAAGGTTTATAGCCATGACTCATTTACGCCAGGAACGTATATTCCACTCATCAGAATGTACATATTAATCTGGTAATAAATAAATGAGAACATAAGATAGCCTAAATTTAAAGAAATTTATTCAGCATAATTTAATTTAAAATTTCAAAAAAATGTATTTACAACAGCCAACAAAAGATCAAAATACCAATTCACAAAAAATATTTATTAAGTGGACTTAAGTATACGGTTTCAGTTTTTTTTTCTTAGCAGTGACTGATAGCAAAAGAGAATCTGCGATAATACATGGAATAAAAACAAAACATACAAAAAACTGACAGCAATGGTGGGTGAAGGTAGAGAAACAGAGAGATAGAGATAGATATATCTAGATAGAAATAGAGTAGATAGATAAACAAAAAATAAGGAACGAACGAGATAGATATACAGTGGAACCTGTCGTGTGCGACTACCCTACTGCCATCAAAACTGGTCGCATAAAGGTTTATAGCCATGACTCATTTACGCCAGGAACGTATATTCCACTCATCAGAATGTACATATTAATCTGGTAATAAATAAATGAGAACATAAGATAGCCTAAATTTAAAGAAATTTATTCAGCATAATTTAATTTAAAATTTCAAAAAAATGTATTTACAACAGCCAACAAAAGATCAAAATACCAATTCACAAAAAATATTTATTAAGTGGACTTAAGTATACGGTTTCAGTTTTTTTTTCTTAGCAGTGACTGATAGCAAAAGAGAATCTGCGATAATACATGGAATAAAAACAAAACATACAAAAAACTGACAGCGATGGTGGGTGAAGGTAGAGAAACAGAGAGATAGAGATAGATATATCTAGATAGAAATAGAGTAGATAGATAAACAAAAAATAAGGAACGAACGAGATAGACATTTGAGAAAGGGAATAATTGAACGAAAGAGATAGACATTTGAGAAAGGGACATAATTGTGATTTTCCCAATCCATGAATTTATCGAAGTCCGTACAGAGACTGCGATAAATCCCTTGAACATGTCAAATGCAATACATGTTGTACAAAACAGCCGATGTTTGACCGTGAGGTGCACTCAGGCAATGTACATTTCAACAAGAAATAACAGGTTGATACAACACTACAATAACAAAACAATGGCTTAAATCAAATCAAAACGAAATAGATTACTCATTTAGTTTCTCCTAACTTAGGAATTCGCAGTTTACGACCAAAATGATTTTTTTAAAACCGTCGCTTGATCAGTGATATTCACTCGTTGATGTTAGTCGCTGGTCGAGTTCTGGAGGTGGTCGCTCACTAAAGGTCAATTAACATTAGCAAATCATCCGTGCATTGAAAAACGGTAGTTAACAACAGGTCGCATACGGCAGGTTCCACTATATATATATATAGGAAACGCCCAAACCTGTCTGCGTCTCCTTCGCAAAAATACGAGGTATCTGCACTAACTTTTACAGCATAGAATCATTTCTTCAAACTAACACCTGATATCTTAGCTCTATGTGAAACTAACCTTGATCCATCTATCCCCTCTTCTGAGTTTGACCTTCCCTCTTCAGAAAGGACTACAATGTCCATATGCATGGGCTTGGTGTTTATGTCAGCGAACACCTCCCTCTAGCTAGGGTGACATCTCTTGAATCCCTGTATCATTCTTTCTCTCACTTCTAAGCTCCGCTAGCTATCTCTTCTTTGTCTACCACTCCCCCCCCTCTGACTGTTCGGTACTTGATAGCATCTCTAACAATATCGACAAGGCCATTTCTTCTCATCTATTTGCCCATATATTTGTGTTTGGTGACTTTAACGCCCACCAAACTAAGTGGTTAGAAAACACTGTCACCGACGTTGCTGGTGTCCACACCATGAATTTTTCAATCACCCAATCTCTTACGCAAGTGGTGGGTTTCCCCACGCGTTTCTCCAATAACCCTAACGGAAGGGACTCACTACTAGACCTCTGCTTCACTTCCATCCCAGACTCTTGCACTACCAAGCAGCTCTGCCCTCTCGGAAACTCCGTAGTTTCCGTCAATATCTCACCCTACTCAAGAAACCCAGACCAGCAGAATATCCTACTGCTGCTAAAGAGCAGACTCGGATTCGTTCCGTTACTTCCTGTGTGACGTCCCTTGGAACAATGTTTTTAGTCTTCCCGTCGAAGACTGTGCATCCGAGGTCTCCTCTTGGGTTAAGGCTGGCATCGATGCTTTCATCCCAGCTAAGAAATTTCAGCTTAAATCCCATTCGTCTGCCTGGTTCTCGCCCGCTTGCTCGGCTGCCATTGCCCACCGGAATCATTTCTTCCGGCTATATCGAAGCCATGCGTCGGATCACAACATGCGCCTTTCCACCTCAGTTCGTAATAAATGTAAAAAGATACTCAACGAAGCTAAAATGTTGTTTGCTGTCAGAATGAAGCAACGCATAGCATCCTGTAAGTTCGGCGCCAAAGACTACTAGCGACTCTGTAAAACCGTGCTTAACAATACCCCTCCAATCAATTAATTTGAGGTTCTCACCTCTTCAGCGGACAAGGCTGAATACTTTGCTACCAGATTCCCCACCAATTCGAGACTGGATTCGTCTGGAGTACCTACATCCGACTTCCCACCTAGAACTGAGGCTCAACTTAATGACGTTCACATTACTCCCTCGCTGATCTCTAACATAATCTCTAAACTTGACCCCCACAAAGCGAGCGGAGAGGATGGAATCCCAATCATAGTCTTGATGAAATGTGCCTCTGTCCTCTCTAAACTCTACAACTCCTGTCTATCTGCTTCCTGCTTTCCTGTCTGATGGAACTCTTCCTCTGTAGTTCCTGTATTTAAGAATACTGGAGAACCCTTGTACCCTACCAATTACCTCCCTATCAGCCTCTTTCCGATCTTTGGCAAAGTGCTCGAAGCCATTATCAACGCCGAGGTGGTCCAGCATCTCACAGCCAACAGGCTCCTCTCGGCCAAGCAGTATGGTTTCCGCTTCACCAGATCTACTGCTGATATGCTAACGACCATCACTGAGTATATATACCAGGCACTCGACAAGAATGGCGAAGCACGAACCGTTGCCTTGGATATTTCCAAAGCGTTTGACAGAGTCTGGACTGTTGGCCTTCTATGCAAACTGCGGGGCTATGGTATAACTGAACTTTTGTTTGACCTAATCCAGTCATTCCTCTCTAATCACACATTGAAGGTAGTATTAAACGGACATTCCTCCCAAAACTACCATGCGAACGAGGGTGTCCCTCAAGGTTCTATCCTAGGTCCTACGCTCTTTCTGATCTACATTAACGATCTCCCCGATGCTATAAGATCCCAAGTAGGCATGTAAGCCGATGACACCACAGTTTACTCTCGCCTCGATCAAAAATTCGATGTTGGCGATAAAGCAAACCTCGCTGCCGAGTTTGAGAAGGACCTCCAATCCATGGTGGGCTGGGGTAAGAAATGGCTCGGAAATTTTAATGCTTCCAAAACGAAACTGCTATCAAAAAACCATCATAGACAATCGCTCCTACCTCCCATTAGCATGGGACAGGCCTGCTTCCCTGAGAGTGAAACGGTACGCCTCCTTAGCCTCACACTCTGAAGCGGAATGACTATATCGAATCCATTGCTAAATCCGCTGCTATGAAAGTCGGTTCTCTGTGCAGGGCCCGGAAGTTTTTCCCCACTGAGTCTATCCTGCACATATATAAATATACCATCCACCCGTGTATTGAATACTGCTGCCACATCTGGTCGGGTGCCTCTGTTATTCTCCTCTGGGTCCTTGACAAAATAAAACGGAGAATCTGTAATTTGATCGATGCCGACTTGGCAGCCCGGCTGCAGTCACTCTCTCACCGGCGTGATGTGGCTTTCCTGTGCCTCTTTTATAAATACTTTCACGGTTTCTGCTCCGATGAACTTACTTCACTGGTGCCCCCTAGGTATGAATTTGCAAGAGATACTAGATTAGCAACTAGGTCCCACCATTTTACAGTGAAACAGATCACAATTTCTACTCTAACAGCTTCTTTTCTTGCACTTCCCGCCTGTGAAACTCCCTTCCATATACTTGCTTCCTCGACCGCTACAATCTCCATTAATTTAAATGTAAGGTCAATAGACATCTATCACACTAACTCGCATCCATTCCCTCAAACACTCTACCCATCTACCCAACCCCCATCCTCAGTATCCTCATCCGTCTACCACCCTCCTTCTGACATTTCCTATAACTAACCCCTCTTTCTCAGCACTTTCCCTATGTAAACCCCTGCGCCATAGTGGCAGTGAAATGCCTTGCTTGGGGTGAAATGATTAAAAATATATATATTTTTAATCATTTCACCCCAAGCCTGCACTTGAGCATAAAAATTGACCCGGTTAACACTTGAATCAAAACGCTCTATATAGTCCGGTTTATACCAAAATCAAAATTTACACATACATTATCGGCCATAATTAGTAGGCCACCCTAGTTTTAAAAGAATGATGTATTTCATACTATTTTTAGTATTTAATGCCAAGTGGATAATTCTAAATGAAAATAGAATGGTTCTTTTTGTTACTATTATAATAGGTCAGTAAGTTAAAGTGCCATACGTGATACACACTTAGGCGATCATGTCTCGAAAGAGACATGACTGACTGGGCAGAAGATTATCCCGCAGTAGGTTGCCATTGCTTTCTACGGTAGACTGGTTGCCGACCAAGGCTATAGAACCCAGTCTGTCCTGCTATTTAACCCATAACTGGAAGGAAGAGATGGATTAATACCTTTCCCAAGGGTATTTGCGCGTAAGTGAATACAATGGATTCAACTGGAATTCGAACTCGGCTCCCCGGTTGCTCGTTCCGAGCCGATATCCACTGTACCACAAGGCACATCCTCATTATAATAGGTACATCTACTAATTCGCGGGGAAAAAAAAAACAGCAGAGCGGAATGCAAACGGCCACAAACTTAACAAAAATAAAGTTTTATCGTCAAAATGTTGATATTATTATTAAGAGAAAAGACTTTTTGAATTTTTAAAATCCTTTCTAACATGTTCAAAATTTTGGTTCGAACGCTTGTCATCGACTTCTTCAAAGTTTAACATGGATTTTTTGCGCTTTTTTTCCTTTGAAAATTCTTGTACAAATCAAATAATTGTCCAATTTTAATGAAATTTTTAGGACTTATTCACAAATGAACGAAATTATTTTTGAAATGTATTTTTTAGAAATTATAGGTAAAAAATAAATTTTAAATGTGTTACTCCCACTTAGTTAATTTCATTAAATTTTGCACAGAATCTTATTTCTTGAAATTACTTTTTTTTGTTAAAAGTAGGAGTCATCGGAGTTTGTAAATCACCTACTTTTTTTTTCAAATTTGTACTATTTAGCTGAAAATCTACGCTGAATTGAAAAATAATGAATCAAATAAAGTTATGACATTACTTAATTAGAAAAGTTTTTAACTGTTTTTGTAAATAAGTAATATTAGGGACATTATTGTCTAAAGAAATAAAATATTTCTGATGAAAACTGAACTTTTACAAGAATATTTTCTTTTTTTTACATTTTAATTATAATAAGTTATAATAGTTTAAAATCGTGTAAAATTCTGCATTTGGTGTATTTATTGGAAGTGATATGTGCGTTGTGGTGCAGTGGATATCGGCTCGGAACGAGAAATCGGAGAACCGAGTTCGAATTCCAGTTGAATTCCTTGCATTCACTTACGCGCAAATACCCTTGGGAAAGGTATTAATCTGTCTATTCCCTCCAGTTATGGATTAAATAATAGGACAGATTGGGTTCTATAACCAGTCTACCGTAGAAAGCAATGGCAACCTACTGCGGGATAATCTTCTGCCCAGTCAGTCATGTCTCTTTCGAGACATGATCGCCCAAGCGTGTATCGCGCATGGCACTTAACTGACTGACTGATATAGTAATTAAGTGGAAACAGAATTTACGAGTTTAAAATTGCAAGAATTAATAAACGTAGTTACGCTTCCCTATTTTTAATTTATTTTATTTTTACCTTATTATGTATGGTAGACTGAAATTGCCATTATTATGAAAAAGTTACGTAATTTAAGAGTTTTGTCGCTTCACTTAGATTTATGAAAATTGTCGTTTTGGGGCATGCGTAGAACCTGACATCGCCTAATTAGTCATGAGCCCGTCAAACCTTCGATCAGATGAATATGACCAATCGTTAATAATTCGTTGTATGTTACTTTTTTATGCTATAAGTAATTAATATGTTTTTAAATCAGCTTAACTTTCAATTTTCTAATTTTACTAACATAAAGTGTCAGAAATCTTTGAAATATTTTTTTTTGTTTGCAAATTTCTTAAAATTAAGAAAATGGCTGTTTTTAAGAAAATTTAAGAAATCGAAATTAAATATGACATTCAAATCTATATAATTTATATCTGAAATAAACCAGAATTTTGTACTTAATGGAAATAATAAATTTAATCATTAAGCTTTAAATTATATTTAAAATAAAATCTTCAAGAATGTTTTTTCATCTTAAAAATTTCATTTTAAAATTAGGTATCGAAAATTTATGCTAAAATGTGGACTTAACAAGTTATTATTACTTTGCAAAATTTTACAAGGCAAGGAAGCAAAGATGAACTCGTCCGAATCACCCCAAATTTTCTTCGTTCTTTCATTGATGAAACTGCAATATAGGTAATTATTAAATATTTATAAATTCATGAGATCCACGTGTTATTGTGCAGTACAGTGTAACCCTGATATGAGTTGTCGGGACCGGATACAAGTTCTCTTATATCCGAGTTACTCTTATATTCGGGTCTCTTATATCCATGTTTCACTGTAAAATAGATAAAACCCGGATATAAGATAACGTTTGTCCGGTCCGGTCCGGATAACTCTCTTATATCAGGGTTACACTGTATTAAGAAAATTTTCAATTTAGAATTTTCCACTTGACAATAAATACTAAAAATAGTATGAAATACATCATTTTTTAAAACACTGGCGTGTCCTAATAATTATGGCCGGTAGTGTATATGTGGTTTGCTCTAAAAATAAAAAAGTAGAACAATGATAATTGTAGTCAATATTCTTTCTTTAATTTAAAATTTATTGTTTTATTTCGTAATATTAAAATGTGTTCCCTTTAAAAAAAATTGCTTAGCATGCCGAGATATTTTCATTTGCTCCTAGGTGTGCTGTTTCTTAAAAAGATTGAGAAACACTGGTCAAGAAAAGAAAAGAAGCCCGCTTTAAAACTGAGTAAAAAAAGGGAGACATATCTCTGGTCTTATCCAAAGTAAATAAATAAATAAATAAATAAATATATATATATATATATATATATATATATATATATATATATATGTATACTAGTATTTATATATATATATATATATATATATATATATATATGTATATATATATATATATTTCACAGCATTCATTTTCCTAAGAGCCTAAATGGTTATTGAAGTTACCAAACTTCAATAACCATTTTTTAGAATATTGTGTCTCTGGTACTGATAGTTTTTCCTCGTTTTCGAGTTTTAAGTTATAATGGCTAAAGAAGTGGCCGAAAACGTTTGTGAGTATGTAAATTATAAGAAATTTTGTACTACTTTAATCTTACAAAACAAAGAATGTAAAGATGATATAAATTAATTAATCAATATATATATGTATACATATATATATATATATATATATATATATATATATATATATATGTGTGTGTGTGTGTGTGTAGTGTATGTGTGTGTGTGTGTGTGTGTGTGTGTGTGTGTGTGTGTGTGTGTGTGTGTGTGTGTGTGCTTTCTACTTCCTGCATGTTTTATTTGCTGAAATAAAAAAAGAAAAGGGCCCGGTTAACACGAGTGGTAAAGACAGACATAGATTCTGTTCGGACTATTCAGGAAAATTATAGGCAAGTCTTCTTTACACAAGAGGCGAAAAAGTAGACGTTAAACCAATTTACACGTAATCAAATCGATACACGAGCTCTCCTTTCTGCGACAGACGTTAAATTTTCTGATGCCAAAATCTAATAAAACATTATTTTATGTATGAATCATTAAGTCACCTATTCTTACCAAAACATTACATTGACGTTTTATACTAAAGTTCACACAAAATATGTCCCGAGGGCCACTCAAAGTAGAGGGTTATTGTTAAAACGGTAATGATGAATGAGTTGTGTGATGTGATTGAAAGAAAAGGAGGTAGCGTGTGAAGATTACGAGGATAGGAATGATAAATAGCAATTGACCTTTGACAAAGAGGTTATGATTGTAGTGTAGAGGGTTGGTGTTTAAATGGTTGTGATAAATGCGGTGTGTGATATGAATGAAAGAAGAGATGGAAAGAAGTGAGGATTATCAGGATAGGGAGGATAGATAACGACTGACTATTAACTTGAAGTCGTCAAGATTGTAGTGTTGATGTTTGCTGCTTAAATGGTTATAATGAATGCGGTGTGAAGCGTGTGAAGATTAGGAGGATAGGAATGATGAATAACGATTGACCTTTGACAAAGAGGTTACGATTGTAGTGTAGAGGGTTGATGTTTAAATGGTTGTGATAAATGCTGTGTGCGATATGAATGAAAGAAGAGATGGCAACAATTGGAAATTATCAGGATAGGGAGGATAGATAACGACTATCTAAGGTCAAGGTTGTAGTGTAGAGAGTTACTGTTAAAATGTTTATTACAAACGAGATGTTGGGATATGGATAAAAAATCAAAGAAATAGAAAGTTAAAATTATAAGGATAAGGAGACTAGATAAAGATTGGTACTGAACATAGAGAAGACAACAATGTAATATTTAGAGAAACCTTCACGCATAAAATAGCAGTTCTTGTGAAAAAAAGAATGTTTGGGATTTTTTCCTTATATTTCCGGGGTCAACAAAGATGATTCGACTCCGTAGTAGTAGCACGACTGTAGGTCCGGGAGGATGAGGCTCTTTTGAATATTTGCCATCGAAACAGTAAATTATTAGGATTTAAAGAGCTGTATCTGTTTCACATAAGCTATACAGTCTTCCCCATATGACTCAGCAAACGATTTGGAACTCTACCGGGGGTGGAAATTAAAGTTTGGACAGTTCCAATCCGCCTATGTTACAATACACTATTTTCGCTTCAAAATGACTCCTGTAAGTATAAAGTACTAGCAGTGTATCCCGGCGTTGCTCGGGTGCAATGAAAGCTTTAAAACTAATCCATGGTCCGGGAGTTCAAACTCTTTGGACGTTGGCACGAAAGACAAAAAAGCAAGAGTTGTTTCCAGTTAAAGTGAAACCGTAGACTGAAAAAAAAAAAAAAAAAATGAATGGACGTAAGTCAAATTTTGATTTCCTGGTATCGATATCAAATAAGATTTTTCGTCGTAAGCTGGATTTTGGAGGCTAAATAAGTCCTCTGAGTAAATTGTATCATGGCTGAGACTAAGAACTACAATTATATCTACTTAGAGCCAAACCCGAAGCAAAAACTAAAATAAAAGGGCTGAAAAAATACAGACATACAGGCAGATAAACAGACAGACACACACAAACATCTTGCCTTTTATATATTATCGATTTTCTGCACTATGTTAAGAACTGAAACCTTGAAACTTCTGAATATCGTTTCTTATGTCTTTGTCGATGAGTGCATCAAATTTGATTGAAATCGGTCCACTCCTTCTCTAACCCGATTTTTTCGATTATCGATTTTCGATATTTATCGTGGGTGGCTCGACACAAAACTTAGCTAAGAAAACTCGCAGACGCTTATAGTACAACTGTGTAAATTTTCAAGAAAATCGGTTCAGCCGTTTCGAAGTCTATAGGTAACGGACACACACACACACATACACACACAAAGTTTCATTTATAAATAAGTTTAGATTATTGAAGGAATCATGTAATTCCCGGAAAAATTCCTGAAACAGACTTCGACGGTCTGCAGAATGTAAGGTGCTTTAATGACTATCATGGTAAGAAGATTATCATTTAGTGATTTAGAACAATGAATATCCAGAAACACTTCCGTCAAGATATATTCACGTCTAACATTTTGTATATCGTAAATTATTTCAAAAGTCTTTATATATATATATATATATATATATATATATATATATATATATATATATATCCGTGTGTGTGAATGTGAGTGTGTTTATAAAGCTCTTTCACCCACTTTTATATCCATTACACATAGCAGTCAAAACATGAGGAAAAACTATCCACACCAGAGACAAAACACCCTTGACTACTTCGACGGATTTTGTCATATCTCTCTATCTATAATATATATTAATAGGATATCTATCTATCTATCTATCTATCTATCTATCTATCTATCTATCTATTAACTTCTAATCATGCTTATCATTGGCTTTATATATATATATATAAACATTTATTTATTCACTTCAAATATTTGATATTTCACACACACACACACACACACACACACACACACATATATATATATATATATATATTTCTCATTTGTAAACGAGTTATTACGCGACCTAGGTTTCTACCATGAGTGGTGTTTTCAGGCGATTTGGATTAACTAATACAAATAATAGTTATTAAAAATCACCTGAAAACACCACCCATGGTAGAAACCTAGGTCGCGTAATGACTCGATTACAAATGTAAAATATTCAAAAATTAAACAATATATTTGTATTGAACACTTTTTCATACAAATGTGCACTGGTGTAATTTTATCATGACCAAAAACTAAGTAATTAAACAATATATACATATATAGTCATCCGCAGTCAGATCTGTGTCGACGTATCACAGCTCATCAGTACGGTTAGACTCCGATTGCTTTTTTACCCAGGATTGAAACCCGACCGAAATGGCGTCAGTCGGCGACTCTACCCCTGGGCTATGGGCGTTCGGTGGAAGTAGGCAGACTTTTTAGCGCATATCATTATACGCGCCCAATAGATAGCGCGATCTAATTCATTTCACTGAATGAGCGATGCGTACATGCCAGGGTAGCTACTGTTTATTAAAGTCTACTATTTTTCCAGAGTGCTAAATCAGGGTGTGAGAGCCATTTCTATAGCCATTTTCAAGAATATTTTATCTTTAGTGTTGTTAGTTGTTCCTTATGTTTCGACTGTTACATTGTAATGATGAAGAAGGAGCCGAAAACGCTCGTGACTTCGAAGATTTGTACTTCTTTATTCTTTAAAAACATAAGGATGCTTGAATAACTAAATAAAAATTAATTAATCTTTCCTTTTCTGCCAAATATAATGAAAAAAATTTGAAAGAAAAGTTACCGCTTAAATTGACATATTATTTATGTACCAATGTGACGTAGAACTGGTGCTGAAATTGGAAACTTTTAGATAAAATATATGCACTGAAAAATATGGTAAGGTTTAAAGGAGAGTGAAAAATACTTTTATCCTAATATCATCGATATCTCGCATTCGTAATAAAACGTTTTTTTTTCACATGTATTTTTTATTTTTTTTATAAGCGTTTCACTCCGAGCAAGGCATGTCACTGCCACTACTGCGCAGGGGGCTACATAGAGTGGAGAAAGGATGATTAAATATAGGAAATGTCAGAGGGTGGGTGATAGGCGGTTAGGGATACCGAGAATGGTTAAATATAAGAAATGTCAGAGGGTGGGTGATAGGCGGGTAGGGATACCGAGAATGGTTAAATATAGGAAATGTCAGAGGGTGGGTGATAGGCGGGTAGGGATACCGAGAATGGTTAAATATAAGAAATGTCAGAGGGTGGGTGATAGGCGGGTAGGGATATCGAGAATGGTTAAATATAGGAAATGTCAGAGGGTGGGTGATAGGCGCGTAGGGATACCGAGAATGGTTAAATATAAGAAATGTCAGAGGGTGGGTGATAGACGGGTAAGCATACCGAGAATGGTTAAATATAGGAAATGTCAGAGGGTGGGTGATAGGCGGGTAGGGATACCGAGAATGGTTAAATATAAGAAATGTCAGAGGGTGGGTGATAGGCGGGTGGGGATACCGAGAATGGTTAAATATAGGAAATGTCAGAGGGTGGGTGATAGGCGGGTAGGGATACCGAGAATGGTTAAATATAAGAAATGTCAGAGGGTGGGTGATAGGCGGGTAGGGATACCGAGAATGGTTAAATATAAGAAATGTCAGAGGGTGGGTGATAGGCGGGTAGGGATACCGAGAATGGTTAAATATAGGAAATATCAGAGGGTGGGTGATAGGCAGGTAGGGATACCGAGAGTGGTTAAATATAGGAAATGTCAGAGGTTGGGTGATAGGCGGGTAGGGATACCGAGAATGGTTAAATATAGGAAATGTCAGAGGGTGGGTGATAGGCGGGTAAGGATACCGAGAATGGTTAAATATAGGAAATGTCAGAGGGTGGGTGATAGACGGGTAAGCATACCGAGAATGAGGGTTGGGTAGATGAGAGTGTTCTGAGAATATTTGGGAGTTAGAGTGATAGGAGGTGTCAATTGACCCTACATTTAAACACCTGGAGATTGTAGCTGTCGGGAAAGCAGACTTGTGGAAGGGAGTTCCACAGGCGGGAAGCGCGAGAAAAGAAGCTGTTGGAGTAGAATTTACGGTTACATCTTATCTGTTTAACTGTAAAAGGGTGGGACCTAGTTGCTAATCTAGTATCTCGTGTACATTCCTGCTTAGGCGGCACCAGTGCTCTAAGTTCATCGGAGCAGAAGCCATGAAAGTACTTGTAGAAGAGTCACAGGGAAGCCACATCACGCCGGTGAGAGAGTGGTTGCAGCCGGTCTGCCAAGTCAGTATTAACCACATTACAGATCCTCCTTTGTATTTTGTCAAGAAGCCCAAAGAGAGCAGCAGGGGCACCCGGCCAGATATGGCAGCAATATTCAATACACGGGCGGATGGTAGATTTATATATGTGCAGAATAAAAATGTCATATATTTTGTCTGTCCGTTTCTGCTTAGTTTATTCTCTTTCATGGTAAGGAGATTTTTTGTTGGGCTTCTGGCTGCATTGAGTTTAGTTTGTTTTGTTTTACGGTATATCAATCTCTAGAGATTATTTAATGCCGATAATATTCTTAGGATAGGTTGTAACAAATTTGTTTGTAGATCAGGTTTCATTGACGTATTTTTTACAGAGGGTTTTTGTCGTGAGTCTGGTGTTTAGTTTATTTTGTTTTATGGCATATCAACTTTCAATGGGTTATTTAATGCCGACAATATTTTTTAGGGTCTGTTTGTATGAATAGAATGTGCATTCTTTGTAATAAAACAGTTTGAAAATCGAATTTCATTGAGATATTAATGTAAAGAGAATTTTCGTCGAGAGTTAAATATATTGTTCATTGCATTACTATGTTTTTCTATGAAAATTTACCATTATACTTTCATACTGTTTTCACCCCAGTGTGGAGTTGGTCATAACTAGATCCCTTACTGGTGGTACCACCCTGGGTTACTGTGGACCTGGCAACAACAGGAATTAAGAGGTGGTTCCACGCCCCTGAAAACAATCCTATCAAAAGCATTGCTACCAGATGCAGTTTATCGTTATACTCAGGATCTATATAACTCAGGATCCATAGAATCAGCGATGATTTCGTTACGAAACATGTTTTATGCACCGAAAAATATTTCAAATTTTGAAGGAGAGTTAAAAATATTTTTATATCGCCTCATATTACACATGTCTTGTATTAAAGAGATTATTTCACATTTATAAAAAAATCGTTTTTTTTTTGTTTTTTTTTTATCCGCTTTGGATTTCTCTCTTTGGAAGTTGATATTTGATTAAGGACCCTGTCCGAATCATGAACTATTTTATGATTTATTTATTCATTTTTGTTATTTTATTTGCTTTTCGGTAACTGTTATCCGTGTCTCGTTTTTTCAGTTTGCAAATTAAAACTTAGAGATCGACCTCTCGAAATGATAAATGATAAATTCCAAAAAATAGAAAAGATTGTAACATTAAATTAATTTTTTTGAAAAGAAAAAACAAAAAAAAAAAAACCAGGATCAACGCCATTTTCCCCGCCTTCAATCAAAGCGTCTTCTCTTACGAACTCGACCTCTTTGACCTAACGAGATTCGGAAACTTTCCGATTCGAACACTGTGATCAAAAACCTTTAATCTAGAATCTGTCCGCTTTCATCCTGACATGTTAAATCCTAACTGGTTGCTAATTATCGACAGTCTGAAAAAAATACAGTTTCTCTCTCTTTGCTTTTCCTTTTCTTGTTCTCGTTTTCTCTCGTTCTCGTTCTCTCACACTCTCGTCTGGTGTTTTCAGACAGACGAAATGCAAAGTTCCCCTTGTTCTGTCGCTATTCCCACAAAAAAGGTTCTGGCAAGCAATTCTGGTACTCACATCTAAGAATCCCCACACCACGTACACAGGGCTAAATCATTCTTATCCCCATGGGTAAGAAAGAAGTACCATCCTGACAGCTTCTTCCCAAATGGAAGTCTTCCGAGAGGATACGTCCCTGATTAGTTGCTCTCATCACGGAGTACTGTCTCCAGGATGAGAGAAGAAATTACGATAGGTCCTGGGCATGACAGTAAACTGCATCCGGCAGCAAGGCCTTTGATTGGAGGTTGTGAGGAGCATGGAACCAGCTCTTAATTGCTGTTGTTCTCAGGTCCACCCCGACCCGGAGTGGTAGCACTTGTTAGGGTTCCAGCTGTAAGCAAATAGTTTACAA
>JBBBDQ010000782.1:152500-177500 GCA_037127315.1 Ascarosepion bandense | reverse complement strand
ATCTATCTATCTATCTATCTATCTATCTATCTATCTCAGTCTATTCATTATCTATTTATCTATCTATCTATCTATCTATCTATCTATCTATCTATCTATCTCATCTATCTATCTATCTATCTATCTATCTATCTATCTATCTATCTATCTATCTATCTATCTATTTTTCTAATTTTTCGTTATCACCCCCATAAGACACATATTGCGTGCGAATGTATGATTGCCCAAAGCGTGTATCACGTATGGCACTTAACTGACTGAATATAATAGTTAGAAGCATAATCAAAGATTCTACCGGGCATTAAGTGGGGTATCTGTTTTCTATAGTCATGAAGTATTAAACTGATCCCCCACTAATTATTACTTATTTGTAGAATAATATAATCCACCTATTCTTCCTAGGGCTATGCGTTAAATAACAGAACAGATTAGGTTCTATAGATTTGGTCGGTAACTAGTCTACCGCAGAAAGCAATGCCAATCTATTGGGTGGGGGTAATCTTCTACTCAGTCAGTCATGCTTCTTAAATGACTGACCTTCAAGCGATTTATAACAGATTTTGTAATAGATTTTATAATAGATTTTATAATAGATTTATAATAGATTTTATAATAAATTTTATAATAGATTTATAATAGATTTATAATAGGTTTTATAATAGATTTATAATAGATTTTGTAATAGATTTTATAATAGATTTATAATAGATTTATAACAGATTTTGTAATAGATTTTATAATAGATTTATAATAGATTTTATAATAAATTTTATAATAAATTTATAATAGATTTTATAATAGATTTTATAATAGATTTATAATAGATTTTATAATAGATTTATAATAGATTTTATAATAAATTTTATAATAGATTTATAATAGATTTTATAATAAATTTTATAATAAATTTATAATAGATTTTATAATAGATTTTATAATAGATTTATAATAGATTTATAATAGATTTTATAATAAATTTTATAATAGATTTATAATAGATTTATAATAGATTTTATAATAAATTTTATAATAGATTTATAATAGATTTATAATAGATTTTATAATAAATTTTATAATAGATTTATAATAGATTTTATAATAGATTTTATAATAGATTTATAATAGATTTATAATAGATTTTATAATAAATTTTATAATAGATTTATAATAGATTTTATAATAGATTTTATAATAGATTTATAATAGATTTATAATAGATTTTATAATAAATTTTATAATAGATTTATAATAGATTTTATAATAGATTTTATAATAGATTTATAATAGATTTATAATAGATTTATAATAGATTTTATAATAGACTTTATAATAGATTTATAATAGATTTATAATAGATTTTATAATAGACTTTATAATAGATTTATAATAGATTTATAATAGATTTTATAATAGATTTATAATAGATTTATAATAGATTTTATAATACATTTTATAATAGATTTTTCCCTTTATAAACATAACTGGAATTTTTCAGCTATCGATAATTTCAAAATTAGTGAGCATTTCTTTTTAAGAATCTCACAACACTTTCATCTACGTTTATGATTCTAGTATCAATTTATAGGTGGGATTACACTTGGACATAATTTCTGATCTTTCATTTAGTAATTTTTTTGTTCTAGAAACAACATAGTGGCTAACTTTTCCTCCTGGCAAAATGTGTATACATCACCACCATAATATATATATATATATATATATATATATATATAGAGAGAGAGAGAGAGAGAGAGAGTATAGGTAGGTATTTGAAGGCTATCATAATACGTTTAGTATAATATATATATATATATATATATATATATATATATAGAGTATAGGTAGGTATTTGAAGGCTATCATAATACGTTTAGTATAATAAAAGTAAAAAAAATTAATAAAGGTGTTGGGTTTATTATTTATTATTCATTAATATTTCAAGATCAGAATCTCATCTTCAGATTGACAGGAAAGATTGGTTTCAAGTTGTCCAAGCTCTTCTATCATCCTGAAGATGAGATTCTGATCTCGAAATATTAATGAATAAAAAATAGGTAATACCCAACATCTTCTTTATCTTCCTTTATTATACTAAACACATTCAAATACCTACCCATACCCCTTATATACACAATGCTTCAAGAAAATTACAAAACTCTTATATATATATATATATATATATATATATATATATATGACAAGAATATATGAGGACAACAAT
The DNA here is from genome assembly GCA_037127315.1 of Ascarosepion bandense. NCBI lineage: Eukaryota > Metazoa > Mollusca > Cephalopoda > Sepiida > Sepiidae > Ascarosepion > Ascarosepion bandense. The sequence goes on along the minus strand of JBBBDQ010000782.1, from coordinate 175,279 downwards.
ACGTCATCTCGGAAATATAGACAGATCGTAGAGTAGGCCGGGGCGTATAACGGCCGAAACGTGGTGATTATGGCAATAATAAAAATAGGATAACAGTCTGAACAATGGATATAGTGTAGTAAATAGTTACAATACCTCATCTCTGAAATATAGACAGATCCTAAAGAAGGTCGGGGCGTACAATGGCCGAACCGTCGTGAATATGACAACAAAGATGAGGACAACAGTCCGAACAATGTAAAAATTGTAAATAGTTACAATACCTCATCTCAGAAATATAGTCAGTCAGTTAAGTGCCATACGTGATACACGCTTGGGCGATCATGTCTCGAAAGAGACATGACTGAATGGGCAGAAGGTTATCCCGCAGTAGGTTGCCATTGCTTTCTGCGGTAGACTGGTTGCCGACCAAGGCTATAGAACCCAATCTATCCTGTTATTTAACCCATAACTGGAAGGAATAGACAGATTAATACCTTTCCCAAGGGTATTTGTGCGTAAGTGAATGCAATGAATTCAGCTGGAATTCGAACTCGGCAGAAATATAGACAGATCATAAAAGAGAACTGACCGTACAACGGTAAAAAAACAGGGAGGTATCAGAGTTTCACAAGCGAGACAAGCAATAGAAGGAACTTTTAACATAGGACTTACAGTTTCTTCTAGCGATTTATCTGTGAATTGATGTAAACTTGTCGTCTGTCTAGTACATGGAAGTATTTATAGGAAAAGCATTGAGCCGAGGTCTATTTAGTTAGGTTCGTTATATTAACTTTTTTTTAATCATTTCACCCCAAGCAAGGCATTCCACTGCCACTATTGCGCATGGGGTTATATAGGGGAAGGTAAAGAGAAAGAGCGGTTAGACATAGGGAATATCAGGAGGAAGGTGACAGATGAGTAAGGATAGCGAGGATGAGGGTTGGGCAGATGGGAAGAGTGCTTGATAGAATGGGAGCAGGTTAGTGTGTTAGGAGGTGTCTATTGACCTTACATTTAAACTCCTGGAGATTGTAGCCGTCGGGGAAGCAATCATGCGGAAGGGAATTCCACAGTCGGGAAGTGCGAGAAAAGAAACTGTTGGAGTAGATATTGCGGTTACATTTTATCGGTTTCACTGTAAAAGGGTGGGATCTAGTTGCTAAGCTAGTATCTCGTGCAAATTCGTACCTAGGGGGCACCAGTGATCTAAGTTCATCGGAGCAGAAGCCGTGAAAGTACGGACAAATACCATTGAGAAAGGAATGAATGCATCTCTTTCCCTAAAATCTGTAGGTTAATATGACTTATATCACTGAAACCCTTAATATCAACAATAAAGAAATGTATGAATTTAAATTGCGTACAAAATATTTAGATTTCGGCATAAAATAACCCATCGTTTTAAATGGCGCTAAACAAAATGAACCAACCAAATTCCAGTCAGAATATTAAGAAAGTGTAAATAGAGATTTATAGATTTATTAATCTTTGTAGGGCTAGGAAGTTTTTTCTCGTCTAATCCATCTTGCACACATATAAATATACCATCCGCCCGTGCATTGAAAACTGTTGTCACATCTACGGGTGTCCCTGCTATTCATCTTAAGATTCTTAACAAAATCCAACAAAGAATCTGCAATGTAACCGATCCCGACGTACGTGGCGTTTCTCTGTCTCTTCTACAAATACTTTCATAGCTTCTGTTCCGATGAGCTCCTGATGCCCCCTCTGCATGAATTTACTCAAGCTACTAGACTGGCAACTAGGTCCCACCCTTTTAAAGTGAAACCAATCAAATGTAATCGAATCTTCTACTATAGTAGCTTCTTTTCTCGCGCTTCTCGCCTGTGGAATTCCCTTGCTTCACCGCAGAAAGCAATGGCAACCTACAGCGGGATCATCTTCTGCCCAGTCAGTCATGTCTCTTTTGAGACATGATCGCCCAAGCGTGTTTCACGTATGGCACTTAACTGACTGATACTTGCTTCCTTGACAGTCAGAATCTTCAAGAATTTAAATGTTATCTCTTTGACTCGCATTTTTTCTTTGACAATCCTCGTATTATATTCTTCTTTCTTTACACACTACTCTCATGCAGCTCTCTTCAAGCCTCTATCTCTTCTCTTACCCATTCTCATACCCCCATAACTTGTTTCTTTATCTCATCATTCACCTCTTATGCACACCAGTAGCAGTTCTGTTTGCTTGGGGTGAAATGATTAAAGAAAAAAAAACAATTTTCTTGCTTTAAATAACCTGCAATAAAAAAAAGAATCGATTAATCAAATATTCAAACTGTTTTTTATCCTTCTTTTAGCGTAATAGTGATTTTTATTATATTTCCTCCTAACTCGGTAAACCCTTAAAACTCAGTGACTTTATTGCATTGGTTGGGGTGAAATGATTAAAAAAGTAATGTGTACCTAAAATAAATCAATAAATGAAATCTCCCCACTGGGATACTTTTTTACAGTGAGGAAAACTGTAATTACTTCATTTGGTATTCGCAGTAAGTCTTGGCACAAATCCAGAATCGCTTCCAATATGAATTTGAAACCATTTAAGACGCATCGACCGTTGCATCTATAACAGCTGACTAAAAAAAATCTCTTTGAGTTGAACCGGTCGGAGAAAAAGCGGTTTGTCATAGAAATACTCCTATCCGAAACTGTTCTGTTTGAAATTATTTCAGATCATCCATACGGAAAATATTTCTTAAGTTTGGCTCTTATAAACGATCCGTAGCTAAAGATGCCGAGCAAAAAAAAAAAAAAACCCAAAAAACAGACAGCCCATCCTATCATTCCAGTAGGCACCTGACTATTTCTACTATACTTCGTCTTTCAGTCATTCATTTAAGTGTCATACGTGATAATATTCATTTTCGATTCATGACATTCTAGGCAGAAGATTTTCTTTTTGTAGGTTGCCATTTTTTCTGCCATAGATTTGTTGCTAACAAAAGTTATAGAGCCCAATCTGTCCTCCTGTTCAACTCATAGCTACGGGAGTCGCCAGGCTGTTTTTGAAAGCAGGGTTAACATTCTCCTAGACTGATCGCCAAGCAAGGCTAACCTGCTATTCAGCTCATAATCACGAATAGGCTCTAGATTATTTTTTAATTCAGAGTTTACATTCTCCTAGACGGGTTGCCTAATATGTCCTCTCGGGAAAGAGTGGGATTTATACGTTTCCGAAGGTTATTAGCACGTAAGTGAATCTATAAACCGACCTGAATTCGAACTCGTTTCTACGTTACTCCGTGCCTCGTTATCTTCATGTAAGCAAAATTCAAATTAGACAAAAAAATGAAGTATTGCTCATTATTCTCTACGCAGTCTTAATAGACTTCATAATTATTTACCAGGTTTTTGGCTTCAAAATCATTTATTTCAGAATTATTGTCCTGCTTTCTACGTCGGAATCATTCACCAAGTTATTTAATTCAAAGACTTCTGCTTCAAAATTGTTTATGTTGTGGAGTTGATGTGGCGAAACTTCGCTGCAAAGTTGTAGCGACCGATTTGACCGGAAGTAAATCATGGAACACAGAAAGTTGTGTATTGGTATAACAAGAAAATATGTACAAAGTAAGTGTTAATAATAAGTAAATAGAAACAAGCAAGTCCGTACGGTACAATAACGCTGCTTATTGCCTGACTAGTAGCTGGCTTTAACTGCATACTATATTGTCCTTAACTGCCTCTCCCGGAAGTCACGCAAGTAACTATATATAACAAGAGAAAGAGTTCATTCCGCGTAGAAGGGCACCATAGCAGTAGACTTTCTATTTCAGAATCACTTACCAGTTTTTTTTTTATTCAGTATCATTTACCAAGACTTCTGCTTCAAGATTATTTACCTGCTTTCTATTCCATAATCATTTACCAGGTCTTCTAATTCAGAATCATTTACCAGGTTTTCTAATTAATTATCATTTACCAAGACTTCAACTACAGAATTAATTACCTGCTTTCTATTCCATAATCATTTACCAGGTCTTCTAATTCAGAATTAATTACCTGCTTTCTATTTCATAATCATTTACCAGGTTTTTTAATTCAGTATCATTTGCCAAATATTCAGCTTCAAAATTATTTACCTGTTTTCAACTTCAGAATCAGCATTTTCCATGAAGTCAAATCACCGTCATTCCTCCCGTATTTCAAATATAAAGAGAAAGTTTCCCGAATCAGGCATGCGTTATTCTTCACTTCATATTCTCAACTGAAAAAGGGAATGTCAAGTTTCAGCCTTTCCCACAGCTTCATCATCGTCAATTTTCAACCTCCATTACTTCCAATCATTTTCATGTTTATTTGCAGACAGTTTCACTTTGGTAATTATTTGTGAACTCATCGTCAGCATATCTAATAAGTTAATTTCTCATCAGTTTGTAAGTCGGATTGTTAAATATCTCAAAGCCGTTGGCGAATATGGCACTCCACAGCTTCCTACACTTGGTTACTCAAAATAATAATAATCTCCTTCCCATCCCTCCCAGCCCCCATTTTCATCCATTCATAAACAAGCAGAACATGGCCCTCCACAACATCTTATACGTTGTAGCTCTAAATAATATTCGTCTGCTTACTATCCCTCCAAGATACTGTTCGGTCATCAATTTAGCCAAAATACATATGTAGATAGTTCATGTCTCTCCCCAGCTTCCTACACTTTATAGCAATCGGTAATATTTGTCTCCTTATAATCTCTCCCAGATTCTGTTCTACAACCCATTTACAAAAGCTCGTTAAATAGGTTGGCTATGGCTCTCCACAACTTCCTATACTTTGAGCTCTAAATAATATTTTCCTCTACCACACCCAGTCTGTTCGGCCATCCATTTAGTAAAGCCCGTTATGAATGTTGAACATGGCTCTCCACAATTTCTATTACTTTTTAGCACTAAGTAATGTTTATTTCCTTACTATCTCTCCCAGTCTCTGTACTGCCATTCATTTATAAAAACTCGTTATGTTGGTTGATCAAGGCTCTCCACAACTTCTATTACTTTGTAGCTCTAAATAATATTTATCTTCTTACTATCTCTCCTAATCTCTACTCTGCCATTCATTTACAAAAGCTCGTAGGTAGATCATGGTTCTCCACAACTTCCTACAAGTTGCAGCTCTAAACAATAGTTTCTTACTATCTCTCCCAGTCCCTATACTACCATCCATTTAAAGTAGTCTGATGATGGCTCACTGCGACTTTCTATACTATGTAGTTCTAAATAGTATTTATCGTCTTGCTATCTCTCCCAGTCCTTATTCTGCCATATTTTGTGAGTGTCATATTCTCCAAGGTCTCTTTTGTTTGAGAATTAACGGATATTTCATGTGCTTTATTTGAGGAAAATATTTTAAGTAAGGAGTACTCAGTTTTACTCTTCACATATAAATGTCTTTAGCACATACTCGCTTTTTCACACATTTGTGGAATGTTGCCGTTAATTGCCCGAAGGCTTACATTCATGCAAAACACCCTTAAATCACCCGTATCTGGCTGTACCCAGTATGGATGGGTCATAGAAATTCGCTTGCAATTAAATATTGATATTAGACTAAATATTCAATCGTCTTCCTGCAAACTTCAACAACTGTCATCTGGTTAGTAGACTCTTTCTTCTTTTTGTTTTATTAAGCTTCCGAGGTCCTAGTGTCACAGGAGAATCAGAAGCAGTACAAGTCACTGTCATTTGTCATCTTACATTGGTATTTTTACTTAATAAAATCAGTTTATATACGAACCAGTAACAAACATTTACCAAACAATTTTCGTATGATTTTGAATATTTACTATAGAGGTTAGTGGGAAATTTGTTCATGTCAACGTGGTCACTGACACAGAAAAGGTTGTGAACCATTGGTCTGAATTGCTAGTAGTGTACCTTATTTTATGTACCATGTCTCTTCAGGACGTAAGCGATCATGGCCTTCTACATCTCCCTGTCCTTTGTTGCTCCTAACAGCCTTCTTCTTGTTACCCCTGCCAAACCCTGCTCTGCCATCCATTTGCTCAAGCCCATCAAATATGTCACGTGTTGCTTTCCCGTGTCTTTATTCTCTATCTTATGAGCATGATATTCTCCTTCCTCATAATATGTCCCAGAAGTTTCGGATCTCTTTTCTAGATGTTACGTCTAAGTTTTTTTTTCGTTTCTATTCTCTTCAAAACTTTGTCGTTGTTCACATGTTCTGTCCATCCGTATGTAGAAACACATTTCGGCTGCTTCAAGTTTTACTGCATCTTGATGAGATTGTCCAGCATTCGCTGCCATTTCAAAGGACAGACATCACATAACAATTCAGTATTCTTTTTGTTTCCAACGAAACTTCTCCGTCTCTTAATTCTCTGCTTAGCTTTCGGAATGCTTCCTTGACCATAACAATAAGCCTCCGGATGTCAGTGTCGGACTTACCATTCTTTATTAGAATCCTTTCCAGGGATTTAAAATTCTGTACCTTCTTTGATTTTGGTACCTCCGACCTGTAGTTGGCATTTTGGCCCTCTCGTTTTACTGATGATCATGCATTCAGTTTTCTTGTAGTTAATTTTGACCCTTTCTTTTTGCTTTCTTTATCTACCTTCTGTATCTTGTAGTTTCCTTTCCGTGTCGTGTTTGATTTTTGTATCCCCAGCCTGTATTTGGCATTTTGAGCTCCTCTTTTTACTCATGACCATACATTCAGGTTTCTTGTAGTTTATGTTTAGTCCTTTCTTTTCGCTTTCTTTATCTACCTTCTGTAGGTCTTGTAGTTTCCTTTCCGTATCTTGATTAATTATAGTATCCCCAGCCTGTAGTTGGCATTTTGGGCTCCTCTTTTTACTCATGACCATACATTCAGTTTTCTTGTAGTTTATGTTTAGTCCTTCCTTTTCGCTTTCTTTATCTCATTTCTATAGGTCTTATAGTTTTCTTTCCGTGTCTTGTTCGCTTTTAGTATCCCAGCCTGTAGTTGACATTTTGGGCTCTTCTTTTTACTGATTACATTCAGTTTTCTTGTAATTTATATGCACTCCTTTCTTTCAGCTTTCTTTAACTACAACCTGCAAGAGGTTTTAAAACAGGTCTTGTAGTTTAATAATTATGAACATAAATCATTTAATATTTTTCTATACCTGTAACGCTAACTCTTACTCTAAAACTAATCTTTTTCAACATTTAAATTTCCTTTCATTTTTTCGTGAACTCGGCAGTAGTAGATGTGTAACTTTGAGTCAATCCTGGTCAAAGGCAAATAATAATGTCACCTTAAACTAAACGACATATATAGAATTTTAAATGGTCAATATTGCTTTTGTTTGTTCTTTACTTTTTTTACTCCTTTCAATCCAAGCAAGGCGGTACCGCCACTGATGCGTAGGGTTCTACATAACAGTAAAAGTTTAGACAAGAAGAGAGCGAAGAGAAAGACGGTCCAGCTACAGTTGCCAAGGCAGAGAGAGAAAGAAAGATAGAATAAGATACACAGTTTGATGTAGAAAGAACTGGAGTGAAGTGGTTTATCTCATACGGCAGCATTTTTTGTTATCTCCCTTTGTTATTTTTAGTACATCATGGTTTAAGAATCAGTAACAAACGTTTACAAAACAATGATTGTATGCTTTTTAATATTTACTTTATATGCGGGGGGGGGAGAAAATTTGTCCATGTGAAAGAGAGTGATGGCGTATAAAGGTTAAGTGACCCCTGCTTTAGAGTGTTATCGTCAAGGTATGAATAAACTTTTCTTCATGCACCGTGTCTCTTCAGGACGTAGGCGATCATAGACTTCCACTTGGTTCTGTCTCTTGTCGCTCTCAGTCTCTTAGTATCTATTTCAAGCTTAGCTCCGTCGACCATATGCTCAGACCCAACAAGTACGTCGCGCGCTGTTTTCACCTGTCTCTTCTATTTATCCAACCTGTGAGTATCAAATTCTCCAGGCCTTCTTTCCTCATTACGTGTCCCAGGAACCTCATTTGTCTCTTCCTGATATTTATTATCAGTTTTCGTCTCGTTTGCTTCCTTTCCAACATCTCATTGTTGCACATGTGCTCTGTCCATGGTATCCTCACCATCCTTCTGTAAAACCACATTTCTGCTGCCTCAAGCCTCTCCTTCATCTTTGATGAGATCGTCTAGCATTCATTTCCATATAGAAGGACAGATATCACATAGAAATCTAGCTCTCTTTTCTTTGTTTCTAATAAGATTTTCCTGTCTTTTAGTTCTCTGGTTAGCTTCTGAAATGTATCTTTGGCAATGCCAATGCGTCTTTGGATCACGGTATCACATTTTCAATCCTCTTCTCGGTTCCTACTTTTGACTGATTTAAACACTGTCTAAATTAATTCTGGAATAAGAGAATTATTTTTCTACTATATTCTTATACTAGTATGTTTTAGAGAGAACTTAAGAATATCAGATTTCTAAACACGTTTTTTTCTCCCTTTTTTTTAAAAGTTTCTATTTCTATTTGCCGACGAGAAGCAAGTTGTATTCACGCCAAAGACAAAGAACAATCATGAGCCAAATAGTACTAGATCAATACAAAATTTCGCTTGCAAGTTACGGTTTTCTCCTCTCTATACCCATCTCTCTCTCTCTCTCTCTCTCTCTCTCTCTGTGTCTGTCTGTTACACACGCGTAAAATAATTTGTATTTCTTAACCACTAAAAAACGCCCAACTGTTAACTCATTTCCTACCCTTTTTTTCTCGGTAAATTTTTGTTTTGTTCCCCGAAGGCCTTTACCCACCTTCACATCTTTCCAAAACACCCCTATTTCCGTGCTAATGTATATGCTGAACTCAAATCGATAATTGTTTTTTTGAAACAATTATACCTACCTTTTGTCATTTAATCGAGAAGAAAAATATGGAAATTCTTGTCGTTGTTTATCTCACCCCCTAAACATGGTTCAAAAATGTTATTCACTGCAGACTGACTTCACGCGTAATTTTACCATTTTTCTGCCTTTTTACGTCCCTTTTGCGATTAATGCGCAAAAAATGAGTTCCGAAACCCAACAAATCGCGGAGCAATTTTGGAAAGGGGAGTAAATAGAACGAATTCAGAATCCTACGCCTCAAGTCATTCAGCGGTTATTCAGATATGAGAACAGTGGTAAGGAGTGAGATATAGTCCGATTTATTTCTGGCCGATAACATGAAAAAAGGTAGGTTTCTTCTATAAACAATTATCGATCTGAGTTCAGCATATACATTTGCACGGAATTAAGGATGTTTTGGAAAGATTTGAAGGGTAAAGGCCTTCGGGGAACAAAACAAAAATTTACCTTTTTCTCTACTTCTCTACCGCATTCTATGTAAATCACCAAGACATTCATTTTTTCTCTCGTCCTTTTTTTGTAGAAATATCTAAGTACGAATTATCGAAAGTCATATCGAATGAATCTGGAAGAAGATTATGATGCGCCAGCATCCTAAATAGGAGCGGGATGATTTTGAGTAATATGCCAAAATATTTGACCAGATGTTTTGAATAAATTTTTCAATGCTTGATAAATGCAGGGAAAGTCCACGTAAACTGATAGATTGTATTGCGTCAAACTTAGAAGAATGCAATTTATAATCCTATTGAAGAATTAGGATTTAAATAATACGTTTATATGTTTATGGGGCAATATTTACTTCCAATCAGCCTCTTCACCCTATGACTATTCCATTTGTTTGTTGGTTGATTGAATTTGTTTAGCGGCATATCAACCTCTATAGGTTGTTTACTGCCGAAATCTAAATACTTCGATTGGTTTGGTTGGTTGATTTTGTTTAGCGGCATATCAACATCTACGGGTTCTTTAATGCCGAAATCTAAATATTTCGATTGGTTTGGTTGGTTGATTTTCTTTAGCGGCATATCAACATCTACGGGTTCTTTAATGCCTAAATCCAAATATTTCGATTGGTTTGGTTGGTTGATTTTCTTTAGCGGCATATCAACATCTACGGGTTCTTTAATGCCGAAATCTAAATATTTGGATTGGTTTCGTTGGCTGATTTTGTTTAGCGGCATATCAACCTCTATGGATTATTAAATGTCGAAATCTAAATATTTGGATTGGTTTCGTTGGTTGATTTTGTTTAGCAGCATATCAACCTCTATGGATTATTTAATGCCAAAATCTAAATATTTGGATTGGTTTGGTTGGCTGATTTTGTTCAGCTGCATATCAGCTTCTATGGATTATTTAATGCCAAAATCTAAATATTTGGATTGGTTTGGTTGGCTGATTTTGTTCAGCTGCATATCAGCCTCTATGGATTATTTAATGCCGAAATCTAAATATTTGGATTGGTTTCGATGCTTGATTTTGTTTAGCGGCATATCAGCCTCTGTGGTTTATCTAATGCCGACATCTAAATATTTCGATTTGTTTGGTTGGTTGATTTTATTTAACAGCATATCAACTTCTATGGGCTATGTAATGCCGAAATCTGAATATTTGGTTATTTGTCGATTGTTGTCGAGCCCTTAACTTAGTGAACTTGTGAAAGAATCTTTGTCAGGTTGATGACAAAACATTTGGATTGGTTCAGTTGGTTGATTTTGTTTAGTTGCATATCAACCTTTATAGGTTATTTAATGCTAAAATCTAAATATTGTGTACGCAATTTTAATTTATTTGTTTATTTCTTGTGATAATAATGGTTTTCTGCATAAAAACCGTTACTAAATAACCCATAGTTTGGGGGGGGGATATGTGAATTTATACCTTTTCAGTGTAAGTGATTATAACAAACCCAATTGAAATTGGAACTCGTCTATTCGATTAACAATTCTGAGCTATTATCCTTTTCACCACCTGCACATCCAATTTTACAGCTTCGGTAATCCTAAGCGATCACCCAACCAGGTATTGCTCTGGCTCGACGTTGTCTTATTTCGGTGATCGTATGGAAACAGTCTTTCAAAGTGATGTGGGGCTTACTATTCCAAGTTTGTATTTTCTGGAAAAAATATTTCATAGTAATATTTACACAATAAAAACTCAACATCGACTCATGGCTGACGGTTAGTATGAAAAAGATTATGATGAATGAGGTGCATGAGCAGAATGAAAGAAGAGGTGGTGAAAATAAAAGCTATGAGGTGAAGGGGGATAGCGTCCTCGGCATGACGATCAACTATATCCGGCAGCAAGGATCAGAAGGTTTTGAGGAGCAAAATACCATCTGTTAATTGTTGTACCCAGGTCCACCTTCACTCGAGGTGGTAGCACCTGTTAGGGTCCCAGCTATAAGCAAATAGTTAACCCCCAAACTGGGGTCAAAACACTATGAAAGTATAAAAATGGATTTTTATAGGGGAAATTCGAGCAATACGTTTTGGAGAAAAAATATTACCAGTAATATAGTATTTACGAATATTTACATTATTCGGATTATTGTCCTCATCTTTGTTGCCATTTGTACGACGATTCGGCCGTTGTACGCTCCGGCCTCTTTTGGTGCTAGGAATTTCGAGCCGATGCCTTTATTACAATCACTGCGGTATATCATCCACATTCCTTGCATAAAGCTATGATTGAAAATCATGAGTTATCTCCCTCTAATCCCGCAAGTTACTTGTTGTTATGTCGCCAAGTATAAATGAATAACTCAACAACAGAATCAGAATATAAGTTGTATTCCGCGGAAAGACGGTTAGTATGTACAGAAGTGATTAGTAATATTTACAATAGAAAGATACAAGATTCCAATCCGTCGTAAGACGTGTGTATACGTGATTACTTCTGGTACGCCACCGGAAGTGTGACTAACTCTTCACTGACTCGCACTGACTCTTCAGTAACTCATTAGAGACTCTCAAGTGACTCTCTACGACATTATTTAGCTGTCCCTCCCAGTAAGGGCAACATATGACACATGGTCAGTTTATATTTTGGCTTTCCGGGCTATATGACCCGGCCAAAAAATGTCTGTCTATTTTTGCCCAGTCGTGCTTCTACCCTTCGGCGGAACCACGACTGGGTTATTGCTCTCTGCTCGGAAGCAGAGAGCGCCCTCTACCCGAAGGCAGAGGGCTGACAGTGTCGTAGAGTCGTCAGTGACTCTCTACGACTGTATTTACTAGCCTTCCCACGCAAGGCTGGATGTGACACATGGTCATTTTATTGTGGGTATTCCCGGCCATATTGCCGGGCCAAAAAATGTCTGTCTATTTTTGCCCAGTCGTGCTTCTACCCTTCGGCGGAACCACGACTGGGTTATTGCTCTCTGCTTGGAAGCAGAGAGCGCCCTCTACCCGAAGGCAGAGGGCTGACAGTGTCGTAGAGTCGTCAGTCTAGTGACTCTCGACGACTGTATTTACTAGCCTTCCCACGTAGGCTGGATGTGACACATGGTCATTTTATAGTGGGTATTCCCGGCCATATAGCCGGGCCAAAAAATGTCTGTCTATTTTTGCCCAGTCGTGGTTCTACCCTTCGGCGGAACCACGACTGGGTTATTGCTCTCTGCTCGGTAGCAGAGAGCGCCCTCTACCCGAAGGCAGAGGGCTGACAGTGTCGTAGAGCCGTCAGTCTAGTGACTCTCGACGACTCCCCTGTAGAGAATCCACCATTGCTATATATATAGCAATGGGAACAGTCCATTTGTAGTCAAATAGGAGAAGCGCCCTAACACTTGTTCGCCACTGCTGTAGCCTGGTATTGAATTCACAACTCTAAGAGTCATGTTAGGAACTAACCAACGTCTATATTCACTCGGCCATGTGAAAAGATTATAGAAAAAAAAGATTAACAGCCATATATTTTTGAAGAAACAATACATATAGCAGTAATACATCTGACTCTCGACAAAACCCTTTTTACAAAAATCCATCAATGAATCCGTATCTACAAATTGATTTCTTACAAGCTAATTCTATTCACACGAATCTATTGTAAAAATCTTTTCGGCATGAAGTAACCAGTTCAGGTTGATATGTATTATAACAAAAGAAAATAAACACAATGAAACTAGACTTTACAAAAAAAAGTAAATTAATCCTGATCTATAAACTGATTTCTTACAAAGAATACGTATTCTATTTATATGAATCTATCCTAAAAATCTTAAATAACCCATTGAGCTCTTGATATGCCATAAAACAAAATGAACCGAACCTAGGGTAGGTAACTATTGACCCTTTATTTGAAGAGGTTGAAATTTTAGTGTAGAGGGTTACTATTAAATTGCTTATGATGAATTATGTTTATGATGAATCAGATGAGCGCTGTGGTGCAGTGGTTAACGGAATTAGAAATCGGAGAAACGAGTTCGAATTCCATTATAATTCGTGGCATTCACTTCCGCGCAAATACCCTTGGGAATGGAAAATATCCGTCTCTTCTTTCCAGGAAGTCAAATAGCAGGACAGATTGGGTTCTATAACCTTGTTTGGCAACCAGTCTACAGCAGAAACAATGGCAACCTATCGAGAGAAAAGTTTTCTGCTCGGTCAGGCATGTCTCTTTCGAAACATGATCGCCCAAAGCGTGTATCACGTATGGTACTTTACTTACTGACTGAAGATAATAGTTGGAAACATGATTAAGGCTTCAACTGGTCATAAAGTGGAGGATCAGTTTATTACTTCATAACAATAGGAAAGTAATCCCCCACTAATTACTACTTATTAATACAATCCGTCTCTTCTCCCTTCAGCTATAGTTTAAAGAGCAGGACAGAAAATCTTCTGCCCAGTCAGGCATGTCTCTTTCGAGACATGATCGCCCAAAGCGTGTATCACGTCTGGCACTTAACTGACTGACTGAAGATAATAGTTGGAAACATGATTAAGGTTTCTACTGGTCATAAAGTGGAGGATCAGTTTATTACTTCATAACAATAGGAAACTGATCCCCCACTAATTACTACTTATTAATGCAATCCGTCTCTTCTCCCTTCAGCTATAGTTTAAAGAGCAGGATAGAAAATCTTCTGCCCAGCCAGTCATGTATCTTTCCAGACATGATCGCCCAAAGCGTGTATCATGTCTGGCACTTAACTGACTGACTGAAGATAATAGTTGGAAACATGATTAAGGTTTCAACTGGTCATAAAGTGGAGGATCAGTTTATTACTTCATAACAATAGGAAACTGATCCCCCTCTTAATTACTACTTATTAATACAATCCGTCTCTTCTCCCTTCAGCTATATTTTAAAGAGCAGGATAGAAAATCTTCTGCCCAGCCAGGCATGTCTCTTTCGAGACATGATCGCCCAAAGCGTGTATCACGTCTGGCACTTAACTGACTAACTGAAGATAATAGTTGGAAACATGATTAAGGCTTCTACTGGTCATAAAGTAGAGGATCAGTTTAATACTTCATAACAATAGGAAACTGATCCCCCACTAATTACTACTTATTAATACAATCCGTCTCTTCTCCCTTCAGCTATAGTTTAAAGAGCAGGACAGAAAATCTTCTGCCCAGCCAGGCATGTCTCTTTCGAGACATGATCGCCCAAAGCGTGTATCACGTATGGTACTTTACTTACTGAATAGTTGGAAGCATAATTAAAGGTCGTAAAGTGGGGGATGAAATTATGAAATATGATGAAATTATGAAATATGCTCAGAGCGTAATGGTCCTACAAAGTAACTAAAGAACGAAATATTTAACAACGGGAATTCGACAAGTGTGATTAAAATAGTATAAGAAATGAGAAACTGGAGAGCCGAGTTCTAATTCCAGTTGAGTTCGTTGCATTCACTTGCGCACAAACATCTTTGGGAAATGTATTAATCTATCTCTTCTATGGGTTGGATATCAAGACAGATTGGGTTCTATAGCCTTGGTTGTCAACCAGTCTACCGCAGAAAGAAATGGCAATCTGCTGCGTGAAAATCTTCTGCCTAGTTAGTAATGTCTTGAAAGATGCATGATGTAGTGCAATTAACTGACTGATTCAAAATAACAGACTCGAAGAATAGTAAAAGGCATTACTTGAACAAAAAAATTCAATAATCCAAATACTAACATTGTATCAATGCTACTTCCACACAAGCATATATGTGTATGCCGTGACAATATTTCCAGGCGCACTTAAGAGGATAAGGCGGCACACCTCCGCTGCCTTGCGGCCAAAAACTATCAAGGGTACGGCTTGGTGAGCAAATTACACTAATTCGGAGCTAAAGTTCCTAAAATGGTTCTACGCTATGCCCAACTTCATTCTGGCAACTCTTGCGATGACGCCGGTGGCAAGCTGGATAGGACTTTTCCTGGAGTAACATCGTGAAAAGGTGCGTGGGAAAACCGCTAATTTTTTACAAAAGCGTACTGAGGCCTGGGGAGGACACTTCAACGTCGCCTCAACTCGACGCTAAAACATGGGGAAAAGCAGACTACTGATAGGCAGATTCCAAAGATCCTTCTGTATGGGGAACTGGCCATCGGCAGGAGGGCAAGGGGGTACCTCATCTCCGCTTCAAGGATTTTCTGTAAAATGAGACATGATGGTGATAGGCATGGACCTCGCCAACGATCGCTGAAGTTGGAGATGCGCTTTACACAGAGAGTGGGGGAGAGAAGAAATGGATGCTTGTCGCCGGGGTGAAGGGTGCACGACAGAAAAGAAAGAACAATGGGAGAAGAGTGTAGGCCAGTACAGCCATAACAGATGACACCGCGCCACCATCAGCAGCTGCGGCTTAATTTTTCGGGTGCAGATCCATGGGGTCTATCCAGACCGACGGATGACACAGTCAATATGCACATAAAGAAATTAACAAGAATAAATTTTAATAAACAAAGCAAAGAAAAACTGTAATAAAAATATATCGTTTTTTTTTTTATCAAGATCTTAGCAACAAAACAAGAATTCATTTATTTCTTCAATACGGCAATAACTTTTACCCTTTGCATTTAACGAAAGTAGACCGTATTGAAGAAAAATACCTTCAAACAAACTAACTCGCTGTATCAATTCTCAAAAATAAACAATTTCAAAATCCCTCTTCAGACAAATCAAATCCATTTTTAAGGGTGACGAATTATTTCATTGGCCAAGACAGTGGCAGAGGACAAATCATTTGCATGAAGTAAAGTCAGTCAAAAAATAAAGTAAGCTAAACAGAAAAAAGGTTTATTTTCTCTCACTCCTTTGGTAGACCGCACGATGGATTTGAACCCATTTTTGGGGTAAGAAGTTTTGCTCCACGTTCGTCATACATATCTACATTCCCAGCTGGGACAACTAGACGTGGTGTAATGGTTAACAATCTTCTTTCGCTAGAATCATTACAACTGAATAGTGAGTTCGATCCTTGACTAGGTGCTCCATGCTTCCGGCCTTGTACCACATCTACCCTGCGCTTATGAAAATCACCATATCTACATTGCCAGCTTTACCATTCATGTTCTTGAAAGTCATTATTAAAGAAAATATGTATTTTTTTTTATTTCTGAGTGTGAACATGGGTAAATAAAAGGTTATATTTTAAAACGGACCATTTTGCGTATTTATTTCTTCTTTTTCCCTTATTTATCCCACTTTACTGCGTTTCTACATTTTCCAGACAGCACCACACCATCGCATTGAAAGGATTAGGGTTTGAGAGATAGGGAGAACATTTCCTCCCTTCACACACAAACGAGGCTAAAGGCCATCAGTTAATGCAATTACGTGATGCCCGCTTAGGCGATTATGTCTCGAAAGAGAACATGACTGACTGGGCAGAAAAGTTTCACGCAGTAGGCTACCATTACTTTCTGCGTTAGACTGGTTGCCTATCAAGATTATAGAATCCAATCTGTCCTACTATTTAATCCATAGCTGGAGAGAGAAGCGACTATATCATACTTTTCTTTAAGGGTACTTGCGCGAAAGTAAATGTAACGAATTCGACTGAAATTCGAACTTGGCTCGCCGATTTCTCGTATCGAGCCAAGTGATGTAATCTTGGTTTTCGGGATGGATGCTTGATAACGACTCATAATTGGAAATAGGAAAGTTCGTTATATTCACTTGTACGTAAGTAAACATAGATATAGCATTAGTCCACCTCTTCTAACATGCACCTACCCCACAGCTATATGCTAATCGTTGGGGTCTTGTATTTCTGCTTCATGAGCTGTATCTCCTCAGAACGTAGGCAATCGTGGCTCTCCACAGTTTCTTATTTCTCGACAGCTGTGTTATGTGCTGTTTTCCTCTGTCCATATTATCTTAAGTCCACCCTGTGAATATCAAATTTTCCAAGTTTCTTTCCTCATTATGTGAACTTTTTCTTCTTCTTTTCTATGTGCCCTGTCTCTTCAGGACGTAGGCGATCATGGCCTTCCACATCTTCCTATCCATGGTAGCTCTTAGCACACTTTCTTCTGTTACACTACGCAACCCCCGTTCTGTCATCCACCTGCTCAGGTCCTTCAAATATGTTATCTGTTGCTTTCCTCTGTCTCTTTTTCCGTCAATCTGGCCTGTCAGTATCAGGTTCTCCAAGCCCTCCTTCCTCATTGCATGTCTCAGGAACTTCAGTAGTCTCTTCCTGGTGTTCAGTATTATTTTTCTTTTCGTTGTCATTCTTTCCAACATCTCCTCATTGCTCACATGCTCGGTCCATGATATCCGCAGCATCCTTCTGTAGATAAAGAAAATAAGCACATAACCTACTTGGTGAGCGTGAACAAATAGATGTTGGAACAGTGCTTAGGAGAAATAATAAAAAGTTTATTAATTGGTACAATCAGTAAGAAGTTGTGGAGAGCCTTGATCACTTACTTCATAAATTCGTGTGTATAACTTTGAATCAAACTGCAAATATCTGGGTAAACTTCTAACAGAAGACGAAAAGTGTGACACTGAAATCCGAAAATGCGTTGGGATATCAAGATGCCTTCAAAAAGCTAAACAGAGTATTAAGAAATTCGAAAACTTTCTTAGAAATAACGAAAAGAGTACTGAACTGCTACGCGATGTCTGTCCTTCTATACGGCAATGAATGCTGGACAATGTCCTCATAAATGAATAACAGAATTGAAGCAACAGAAATGCGTTTCTACAGAAGGTTGCTGAGGATACCTTGGGGTGAACATGTGAGGAACGATGGGATTTTAGAGAAATATGGTACCACAAACGAAACTTACACTTAACATCAGAAAGAGACAGATGAAATTTCCGAGACGCGTAATAAATAAAGAGGGTTTAGAAAATCTGTTACTAACAGGAGTTGAGTGGCAAGAAGGACAGAGAAATGCAGAGCATATCATGCTTGACGAGCATGGGAAAATGCATAGCGGAACACGGTTTAGAAAAGAATATAAAACAGGAAGTTGTGGAGAGCCATGAACGCCTACGTACCGAGGGTACATGCTCCGTAAAGAATATAATAGTTTACATTTTTTAGGCAGTGTAAACATTTTAGGTAGGGTGTGCGTTGTAGTGCAATGGATATCGGCTCGGAACGACAAATCGGGGTGCCGAGTTCGAATTCTAGTTGAATTCATTTACGTACAAATAACCTTGGGAAATATATTAATCCGTCTCTTCCAGTTATGGGCTAAATAATAGGACAGATTGGGTCCTATAGCCTTGGTTGGCAACCAGTCTACCGCAGAAAGCAATGGCAACCTACTGCGGGATAATATTTTGCGCAGTCAGCCATGACTTTTTCTAGACATGATCGCCGAAAGCGTGTATCAGATATGGCACCTAACTGATTTTGGGGGGCAAGCTTAGAATTATTTCCCTAAAATAGTAGTCATGTGTATAACTTTGAATTTATAACAATGTCCTTAGAATCGAAGAATTTTGTGTGTGTGTTTGTGTGTGTGTGTGTGTGTGTGTGTGTGTCTGTGTGTGTGTGTGTGTGTGTGTGTGTGTGTGTGTGTGTGTGTAATGCACTCTATCAATATGCGGCAATATAATCTTTCTATAACTGAAGCTCCTTATTTGGTATTATGCTGGACTAAGCTATGCTAAGTAAAACTCAACATCAGATCCGTTTAAACGCAGCCTATGGAAATTCTTGAAAGAGTTCCACCGTTCTAATGTCATCATACCAGGTTTTGCCGGGGATGCCGAACTGAAATTGGGGCATGAATCCTCAATATTACGTTTTCAGAGGAAATGCATTGGCTTATGAGTTATTTGCTTTATCGGCATTTTGTGGATCGTTTTCGACTTGTTTTTCTTTTTCTTTTTTTTTCCTTTTTCTTTCCATGTTTTCATTTTCACTCTTTTTCTCAATTTGTTTTATTTTTTTAATTTCTCTCTTTCTAGACACTTTCTTTCTTTCTTTCTTTTTTAATTTCTGTCATTTATTTTTTTTTTCCTTTTTCTTTCTTTGTTTTCATTTTCACTCTTTTTCTCAATTTGTTTTATTTTTTAATTTCTCTCTTTCTAGACACTTTCTTTCTTTTTTAATTTCTGTCATTTTTTTTCCTTTTTCTTTCCTTGTTTTCATTTTCACTCTTTTTCTCAATTTGTTTTATTTTTTTAATTTCTCTCTTTCTAGACACTTTCTTTCTTTCTTTCTTTCTTTTTTAATTTCTGTCATTTATTTTTTTTTTCCTTTTTCTTTCCTTGTTTTCATTTTCACTCTTTTTCTCAATTTGTTTTATTTTTTTAATTTCTCGCTTTCTAGATACTTTCTTTCTTTCTTTCTTTTTTAATTTCTGTCATTTATTTTTTTTTTCCTTTTTCTTTCCTTGTTTTCATTTTCACTCTTTTTTCCCAATTCGGTTTATTTTTTAATATCTCTCTTTCTAGACACTTTATTTCTTTCTTTCTTTTTTAATTTCTGTCATTTCTTTTTCTTTTTTTTTTCCTTTTTCTTTCCTTGTTTTCATTTTCGCTCTTTTTCTCAATTTGTTTTATTTTTTTACTTTCTCTCTTTCTAGACACTTTATTTCTTTCTTTTTTTAATTTCTGTCATTTCTTTGTCTTTTTTTTTCCCCTTTTTCTTTCCTTGTTTTCATTTTCACTCTTTTTCTCAATTTGTTTTATTTTTTTACTTTCTCTCTTTCTAGACACTTTCTTTCCTTTTTTTTTTTAACTGTCATTTCTTTTTCTTTTTTCTTTTTTTGCTTTCGCTCTTTCTTTACGTCATCTTTTCCTTTGCTCTCTCTCTCTCTCTCTCTCTCTCTTTCTTTGATTTCTCTCACCCGTTCCGTTTTTCACTTTCTCTACTTCATTTTAAACCTCTTCTCCTTGTCTCTCTCACTCTCACTGTCTCTCTCTCTCTCACACCCTCTCACTCTCACCCCGTCTCTCTCTCTAACTCTCTCTCTCTCCATTTACTCCTTTCTATTCAATCTTGGGCCTACGGTCGTATTGCAAAAAAAACAAACACCGGTTCTCGTTCGAGTTAAGCAACATCAAATCTAGTCGTTGGGTGAGAGCTTGGGAATATTAGGTGATGTGAGATTGGTATAAAAGGGCTTTTTGGTCATATCACGTTAACAAAACGGTTCTCAAACGATCATAGAAGTCATACAACGACTAACCTTGTCAGTATCGAGATGGGTGATCGTTTGAGTATATCAGGTTATGTAATCTTGGATGTGCAGATGACATACAACGCTTAAGGTCCTATCACTGTGAAAAACCGATTCACGTACGATCACGGAAATGAAGCAACGTTGTGATACAGTGGATATCGGCTCGGAACGAGAAACCGGGGAGCCGAGTTCGAATTCCAGTTGAATCCATTGTATTCACTTACGCGCAAATACCCTTGGGAAAGGTATTAATCCGTCTCTTCCTTCCAGTTATGGGTTAAATAGCAGGACAGATTGGGTTCTATAGCCTTGGTCGGCAATCAGTATACCGCAGAAAGCAATGGCAACCTACTGCGGGATAATCTTCTGCCCAGTCAGTCATGTCTCTTTTGAGACATGATCGCCCAAGCGTGTATCACGTATGACACTTAACTGACTGACTGATCTTGGTCATTAGTTAGATGAGTAATCGCTTGTGAATACAAGTTGATGTAAGCTTCTATGCGTGGGTATAAGGGCCTTTCAGCCACAAACACCAGGTCTTCAATAGATCATTGTAATTAAGCAACGTCGAGCCTAGTCAGTATCTAGATGGGTGATCGCTTAGGAATATCAAGTTACGTAATCTTAGATGTGCAGATGACATACAACGCTTAAGGTCTTATCATAGTAAATATTCTCGTTCGATCACGGAAATTAAGCAACGTTGATCTTGGTCATTACTTAGATGAGTAACCGCTTGTGAATGTAAGGTGATATAAGCTTCTATGCTCGGGTAAAAGGGCTTTTCAGCCATATAACTTTGAAGCAACGGTCTACGTAAGATCCCTGTAATTAAGTAACGTTGAGGCTGGTCAGTATCTAGATGAGTGTTCTCTTGAGAATATCAGATGAAGATTTCCAATAATTTAATTTTTTTTCTATCTCTCTATCTCTTTCTTTTCTTCTCTCTCTTTCTTGAATCTTTTTCATTTCTCTCTTTTTCGAATTCTTTTTTCTCACTATTTTCTCTAGTTCTTTTCTTTTCTCGCTTTCTCTCATTCCCCCTCTCTCTTTCTCTCTCACACCCTCTTTGTCTAATCCCTTTTTCTCTCTTTCTCTAATTTTTTACCCTTCTCCCCCCCCCCCGCTCTCTCTCTCTCTCTCTTTATTTCTCTAATCCTTTTGTTATGTCTGGAATATTTCGCAGTTTCAGTATTCGATACTTGGTACACCGTTATGCGTGACGTAATGGATACGAAACAGCGGCTTATCACTTAAATACAGCTCAGCTCATTTGCATGGGATACTAAACTTTATATTTTCCCTCTTTCTCTAAACCTTTTTATATCTCCCTCTTTCATTTATCGTTTTCCTCTTTCTCTAAATCTCTCTCTCAGTTTCTACTCTTTCATTTCTCTCTTTCTTTATAACTTTTTCTTTATTTTTGTGCATTTTATTTAAAGTAATTATTTCCCTTTTTTTTCTTTTCATATTTTTTCTCTCTCTCCCTCTCTGTCTCTTTTACAACTTTTCTTTTGTTTTTCACTCCGCCATTTTAATTTCTGTTCTTCTCTAGTTTTTCTTTTTTTCATATCTCGCTTTCTTTACACGCTCTTGTCTTTCCTTACGCATTTATATTTCTCTCTTTTTCTTTCTTCCCTACTCCTCTATCACACTATTTTTATTTCCTCTTTTCTTTTCACTTCCTCTCTCTCTCTCTCTCTCTCTCTCCAGCACTCTCTTTCTTTCACTGTTTATTCGCCCGCCCACACAGACCAAATGTGGCACAAATCTTTCTTAAGCGTTGCAACCGACATATATTGCCTCTGAGTCAGATACCAAAATTGCTGACTTCTATTATAATATTGCAACAGGTTTTTGTGAAAGCTCAGTAATAACACACGCTAACGTTCAATGGGGAGGTGCTGCCTGGTAGATTAATCAGCAGTACTAAGCCATTACTTAATATCACTATCTTCTTTCTTTCTTTCTTTTTTTCTTTCTTTCTTTTTTTCTTTCTTTCTTTCTCTGTAATCTTGTCTACGTTTGCTTGTATTTTTTCTTTTTCTCTTTTTCATTCTTTTCTGATGATAACTTAACGCTTAAGAATTTTTTTAATTTTCTTCCTCTCCCCAATATTCTAACTTTCTTTTTTTACTCTTCTTTTAACTACACTTTCTTTCTTTCTTTCTTTCTTTCTTTCTTTCGTTCTTTCTTTCTTTTTAATATTGTCTACGTTTGTTTATATTTTTTCTTTTTCTCTTTTTCATTCTTTTCTGATAATAACTTAACCCTTAAGAATTTTTTAAATTTTCTTCCTCTCCCCGATATTCTAACTTTCTTTTTTTACTCTTCTTTTAACTACACTTT
>JBBBDQ010000782.1:115000-147500 GCA_037127315.1 Ascarosepion bandense | reverse complement strand
AAAATTGTTGTAAGAGAAGAAGATTTCACACCGCCCCATAGAATATACAACAATTTGACATTAGTTAATTGTAAAGGCTTTTAATTGCTTTCATCAATAAGATATATTATGGACACTATTGTCCAGGAAAACATTTTTTTCTTTTTTATATATAATAAATTTTTACAAGAAACTTGTTTTCATTTTTTGAAAATTTTAATGGAAATAATTTATAAAGTTCTAAATCTTTGGAATGTCTTAACTAATTTGTATCGGTTAGATGATATTGTTATTAAGTAAAACATATATTTAATAATCAGAAATGAGAGATCCTACTGTAATTCAATTTTTTATTTTTAATAATATTTTTGCACGCATGAATGTACCGATTTTAGTAAAGATAAATACCTGGGAAGCCTTCTATCAGAAGACGGAAAGTGCAACACAGAGATCCGAAGGCGAATTGGCATGGCGAAGGACGCGTTCCAGAAACTGAATAAAGTATTAAGACACAGGAAACTTTCGCTATAAGCAATGAAGAGAGTAATGGATTGCTATGGGATGTCAGTTCTTCAATGTGGCAGTGAATGTTGGACAATATCAACAAAGACGAAGGAAAATCCTGAAGCAGCTGAGATATGGTTCTACAGAAGGATGATGCAGATATCATGGACCGAGCATGTGAGCAATGAGGAGGTGCTGGAAAGAATGGAAACGAATAGGAAATTAATACTGAGCATCAGGAATTGACAACTAAAATACTACCTCATCTCAGAAATATAGACAAATAGAATGATCTATTTTTAAACGTCGTAGAAATGGCAACAATGATGAGGACAATAGTCCGAATAATGTAAATACTGTAAATACTACCTCATCTCAGAAATATAGACAAATAGAATGATCTATTATTAAACGTCGTACAAATGGCAACAAAGATGAACACAATAGTCCGAATAATGTAAATACTGTAAATACTTCCTCGTATCAGAGAAATATAGACAAATAGAATGATCTATTTTTAAACGTCGTAGAAATGGCAACAATGATGAGGACAATAGTCCGAATAATGTAAATACTGTAAATACTACCTCATCTCAGAAATATAGACAAATAGAATGATCTATTATTAAACGTCATACAAATGGCAACAAATACAAATGGCAACAAATACAAATGGCAACAAATACTACCTCGTATCAGAAATATAGACAAATAGAATGATCTATTTTTAAACGTCAATAGAAATGGCAACAATGATGAGGACAATAGTCCGAATAATGTAAATACTGTAAATACTACCTCATCTCAGAAATATAGACAAATAGAATGATCTATTATTAAACGTCGTACAAATGGCAACAAAGATGAACACAATAGTCCGAATAATGTAAATGCATAAATACTTCCTCGTATCAGAAATATAGACAAATAGAATGATCTATTTTTAAACGTCGTAGAAATAGCAACAATGATGAGGACAATAGTCCGAATAATGTAAATACTGTAAATACTACACTCATCTCAGAAATATAGACAAATAGAATGATCTATTATTAAACGTCATACAAATGGCAACAAATACAAGTAATAAAACAAATACAAATGGCAACAAATACTACCTCGTATCAGAAATATAGACAAATAGAATGATCTATTTTTAAACGTCGTAGAAATGGCAACAATGATGAGGACAATAGTCCGAATAATGTAAATACTGTAAATACTACCTCATCTCAGAAATATAGACAAATAGAATGATCTATTATTAAACGTCGTACAAATGGCAACAAAGATGAACACAATAGTCCGAATAATGTAAATATTGTAAATACTACCTCATCTCAGAAATATAGACAAATAGAATGATCTATTTTTAAACGTCGTAGAAATGGCAACAATGATGAGGACAATAGTCCAGATAATGTAAATACTGTAAATACTACCTCATCTCAGAAATATAGACAAATAGAATGATCTATTATTAAACGTGCTAAATGTATAAATACAAATGGCAACAAATACAAATGGCAACAAATACTACCTCGTATCAGAAATATAGACAAATAGAATGATCTATTTTTAAACGTCGTAGAAATGGCAACAATGATGAGGACAATAGTCCGAATAATGTAAATACTGTAAATACTACCTCATCTCAGAAATATAGACAAATAGAATGATCTATTATTAAACGTCATACAAATGGCAACAAATACAAATGGCAACAAATACAAATGGCAACAAATACTACCTCGTATCAGAAATATAGACAAATAGAATGATCTATTTTTAAACGTCGTAGAAATGGCAACAATGATGAGGACAATAGTCCGAATAATGTAAATACTGTAAATACTACCTCATCTCAGAAATATAGACAAATAGAATGATCTATTATTAAACGTCATACAAATGGCAACAAATACAAATGGCAACAAATACAAATGGCAACAAATACTACCTCGTATCAGAAATATAGACAAATAGAATGATCTATTTTTAAACGTCGTAGAAATGGCAACAATGATGAGGACAATAGTCCGAATAATGTAAATACTGTAAATACTACCTCATCTCAGAAATATAGACAAATAGAATGATCTATTATTAAACGTCGTACAAATGGCAACAACTTAAGAACAATAGTGCGAATAATGGATATACTGCAAATACTACCTCATCTCAGAAATATAAACAAATACCAGTGATGGCTGTCTGATAATTTCTACAACGACATCCCCACATCATCCCTTGCCCACCTAACTCCCCAGACTGCAACACCCTTGATTATAATGTGTGGGGAGAGCAGCTGAGGAAGAGACCAACGAAACACCTTGTAACACCAAAATCGAACTGAAGGCAAGAATTATGCCAGCATTCACCAACTTAACATTCTAGAAAAGTTGCAAGAGATTCCGAAGTCGTCTGGAGGCCAAAGTTGAAGCAGATGGCAATTTTATTAAATGCATTTATTCTTTCAAGATAAATGTGCCGATTTTAGTAAAGATGGACGTCAATAAACGACTGTACCCGAAAATAAAAGCGATAAATAAAGTAAACCTAAAGAAAAACGTATATAAAATTCCATAAGACAATAAAATACGGGGAATATTTTACCAAATTCCTAAGATTACTGGAGAGTTAAAAAAATAAAAATAAAAAATAAAAAAGCGATCATGTTATATTCCTAATTTTTGCACATATGTCCGTCGTAGAAAACATGAGATAAACATCCGGCTTTCAGTGACAGCTCTCAACAGCTTAAATAAACACCTGACGCCACGAGAAAAAGCATTTCTGAGATATTTTAAACTTAAAATATATAATATTTGTTCAAATCATTTTATTCAAACTTTTAATAAGCTAATATTCCTCAAATAATGTTTCAGAAAAGTGTATTTTCTTTTTAAAGTAATTTTTCAATAAAGACAAAACACTGTAATGACAAATATCTAAAATTTTTAGTAATTTTAAACTAAAACTCAATGCAGTCGATTTTAATTTTTCTAGAAATGCAGAAAATGTATTTTTATTAATCGAAATATTAAGTTTTATCTATTAGGTTAAAATAAACACTCAAATAAAAGCCTCCAGAAAGATTTTCATTGACTGATTGCGATTCTTTGGAGGTACCCTATCGTGCGCCGATAACTTAGGGATGGAATCTCTGATGATGCCAAATCCGTTAAGTTTCAATCCTGGCTTGAAGCAATCAGTTATCTAGCATCACTGATGAGCTGTGATACAGCGAAAGAGGCCTGTATGCGGATATATATATATAAAGGAAAACTCAACACGTCATTTCAATTGGTTATAAACTATAACTCATTTCGATGAGTTTAATTAGCTCATTTCATCAGACCTTACAATATTCCTTTCATCTGGTACAAAATTTTTGACGAAATGAGTTTTTTCTTAAAATGAAGAGAGGGATGACAATAAAAATAAAAATAAATTTACAAACAAAAATAACAATAAAAATAAGGGGAAAGAAAAGAAGGAAAGAAGGAAAGAAAGAAAGCAAAAAGGAAAGAGAGTCCAGTTCCAAATATTGGCGTTGGATCTGTCTGGAATAGTTCAGGCCGTCATGAAGGGTTTGACCTCTGAAAGAATCCCAATTCCCTTGGCTGTTGTCGTCTGTTTGACCCCATAAGGCTAACCTACCTTCTTATACTAACTTCTCTCCACATACACATATGTGTACATTCCCACATATACTTACGATGTGACTTTGCTTATGCTTACATATACTCACCGATTCCTACCTTTTTTTTTTCTTTTTTATTTACCGGTCTTAGCGCTTTCATACTCACACATATATACATTTCATAAATATAGAGTTTCCTAAGTAGTGTTACAGAAATCGCTGCTAAAAAAAATCGCAAGCACTCTCAATCCCGCATATACTTTTATATACACAATATATATGCGAAGCAATCATGTACATATATATGCAAACATATCCAAATACGATTATATATATGTGCATACGTACATAAACATGCCTACATATAAACGCATATATATATATATATATATATATATATATACATAGTGATGATCATCCACGTATACTGTCTTAATATGTATAGAAAAGAATATTAATAAAAAGTTTTGAATTTAAAAACGTACTTTTTTAAACAGTATTTGTTTATTTTTATTGTATTTTTATATTTCAGACCGTCCTCGGTCCTTCATCAGAAACAAGTGATTTTTAAATTAGAATTGGAAACGTATTTTACGATAGCGTCCGAATATTTTTTGTTTACATCACGTGGTGTCGATAAACCAATCAGCATGCGGCACGTCCGTTTGTTTATTTTCGGTAAACCAATCACTTGTTTCTGATGAAGGACCGAGGACGGTCTGAAATATAAAAATACAATAAAAATAAACAAATACTGTTTAAAAAAGTACGTTTTTAAATTCAAAACTTTTTATTAATATTCTTTCCTATATATATATACATATATATATATATATATAAGTAGTTTTCTATATCCCCATGTATAAAGACCCTGTACGTTTGTGTACATTTAATTTCCAAATGACGTGGTAATTTTCTTTTTCTATTTCTTAATAAACATTACTTGTTTATGTCTATATATACCATTCTACTTCATGTGGGTTGTTGATTTATCCATATATGGGTAGAAAATCATTACATGGGGCAAATTTAGTTCAAGCATGCATAATTGATTTTATCTAAAGTTGACATACTCCGCCTCTTATTAGGTGTTCCCACACGATGGAAAAAATTTTACCTAATTAAGTTTGTTCTTACCTATGAAATACACATCTATCTAGGTGCCCCATTTTACATTTTTCTTAATCATGTCACCCCAAGCAAGGCATTCCACTGCCACTATAGCGCAGGGGGTTACACAGGACGATAGACGAGTTAGGATGTACATAGGGGGAGAGTTGGAGAGAATGGGAGGGTTAGTGTGTTAGGAGGTGTCTGTTGACCTTACATTTAAACTCCTGGCGGTTATAGCCGTCGGGGAAGCAAGCATGCGGAAGGGAATTCCACAGGCGGGAAGTGAGAGAAAAAAAGCTGTTGGAGTAGAAATTGAGGTTACATTTCATCGGTTTCACTGTAAAAGGGTGGGACCTAGTTGCCAATCTAGTATCTCGTGCAAACTCACACCTAGGGGGCATACCATAATACATACAATAATACATACGAACGTGCACAAAACTTTCATAGAAGTATGCACCACATTAGGTGCACCCATTTTTATGAGAGACATATCTCACCTCATATTTGGGTGCCCCATTTCCCACGGGAAATGTTTATGTTCAAGTCAATATAGTGAACATTTTTCATTACATAGTTCATGGTAGGATATTTCTTTCAGATTTATGTACACCAATAATAATATGAAGTCATTGTGTACTTAGATGGGTGTGACTTTACATTGGATGGTGGGTTCTTAACCTCACTTCGTTTGGTCTGCATATTCTTCCAACGAATGATCCACAAAAAAAGTGGGAGAGCTGACAAGGGTGTCGGAAGGGGGTGATTCCAGGATTTTATGTGTCGGATAGTTTAAATTTATTTCTATGACGGCACTTATAAATTATATCATTTCTCTGATTTAATCATTGGCTAGATTCTCTGAACTTGATAATTCTAATCTTTTCATCTCAGCATAAGTTGCATCTGCCTCTAAAGCAATTGGGGGTTTGGGATTTCCCTATAATTTTCCATTCGATCTGAGGGGAAAGATTTTTGTTTTTCAATTCCCAGAAATATTTAGAGTGGGCGGTTTGATATTTTAGGTGGGGTTTAGAGAAAGATTGGGTGTGATTATATAGGCGTTGTTTCCCTGGAGCGGCGGAAATTCCTATATATGTTTTTTTGCGGCATTTGTCTACGCTAGGATAGATGGTGGCTTGGTATATTGCTTTTTCTGACTTACATATGCCTCCAACTGGGCATTTATTTTTTATTCTACAGTTACAGAGGGTTGCACTTTCTGTCTTTTCATTGTTATAAAATTTCTTTAATATATTATTATTGTGGGAATTGATAATGTTATTAATGTTGTTAGTTTTTTTTTTTAATCATCTCAGCCCAAGCAAGGCATCCCACTGCCACTATTGCGCATGGGGCTACATAGGGGAAGGTAAAGAGAAGGAGTGGTTAGACATAGGGAATGTCAGGAATGTCATGTTAGTACATGAGTAATTAATTTTAATTTCCCATTTCTATTGCAGATTTTTCTTAGTGGGTTGTTCTGTTTAAAGTGCTTATCAACTAATATGAGAAAGTATTAATTAATTTACAGAAAGTGGGGTTAAACCATATCACTCTTCTTTTTCTATTTTTATGTTTTTTGGTTCTGGCACTATTGTGGGGCTCTAAGTAATGCAACTCCTGCTTGAAGCCATTCTTTTAAGACGATGTTGTAAAGTGTCTTATTCTCATTAAAGATTTTGCTACTAGATGATAGTTTGCTGATTTTAGTGTTTACGATTGTGGGTATTTGTCTAATTATTTGTTGTGGGTGGTTGGAGTGTACGTTTATGTAGATTGGTGTTTCATTATATTTTTAATACGGTTTGAATGTGTTGTTGGTTAAATTTAAGGTAATGTCTAGGAAGTTGACTATTTTTAAATTAGAGGAAATCTCTATTTTAAATTCAAGCCATTTAAATGCCCTAATTACATTTTTCTCTACACGAGATGATCTTGTTGGATTTTCCTCACCGATTACGGACTGGACACCTATACATATATATATATATATATATATATATATATAATGAAATGATCTAACAGTGCTTGATGACGAGATAGAAATCTCGAAGTATAGAAATTTCTGTGTTGCGATGTAATTTTAATTAAAAACTAATTTAAATAATTATATTATACGCAAAAATATTTATTGTATTGAATGCCGGAGAACTCCGAATCGTAAAACTGTTGGTACTTCCCACCTGGGTATATATATATATATATATATATATATATATATATATATATATATCTGTGTGTGTGTGTGTGTGTGTGTGTTTGTATGTGTGTGTAAAATGACAAACTCGTAAAAACGAAGAGGACAATCTCAAAAATTTATTTAATTAATATAAAATTTTAACTAGATAAAAATAGATCATTGGGACTATTGTCTTCATCTTTGCTGCCATTTGCACGACGTTTCGGCCGCTGTGTGCTCTGGCCTTCTTCAGGTGCTAGGAATTTTTAACCGAACCCTTTATTACAATCACTACGGTATATCATTCTCGTTCCTTGCGTAGTAATGCCTCGATTCGAAGTCATAAGTTATCTCCCTCTAACCTTGCAAGGTACTTGTTTACCACTGCTGTAACCTGGTATTGAACTTACAATTCTTGGATCAAATCTCAGGAACTAAGCAACGTCTATATTCACTGACAAATACATAATTAAACGGTTATACGCCCGGGTTTTTCGGGTTTGAGAAAGCAATTTTTACAACTGCCGAAATATATTTTGTACTTATAACTGTTAAATTATGCGTTTAATTTTCTTATATATATATATATATATATATATATATATATATATATATATGATTCTCAAAGTATACAGCTGTCATTCTTGTACAAAACATAAATTCCTTCCTATCCTATTTCCCGCTGACGTCCTAAATTCATCAAGTTCAAATACACGCTGCTTAGAATTATGCAAAAAACAGATGGGCCGCCATAATGTCCAAACTAAACATTTTAATTACGCAGGCATGTTTAGGGATATATGAATATATATGAAATAATATATATCATATAGATATTAAATATATGATTCACACACACACACATGCACTCACACATACACAGGGTGCGATTGGTAAATTGTTGCAATTTGTATACTTTTTATTTCGAGTAAGCGTTTATTTGCCCTTTTTTGGGGCAAATGTCAATTTGGCACATTCCATGAGAAAAAGAGTACCATGAATTTATAAACGGCATGCTGATCTGGAGTGGTAGCATTTGTTAGGGTCCCAGCTGTGGGCAAATATTTAACCCCCAAACTGGGGGCAAAATACCATGAAAGTATGAAAATACATTTTTATAGAAATATATACATAAAAATACTTTTATAGAAAAATATACATTTTAGAAAGAAAAATATTACCAACAATACATTTTTGAAGAAAAAATATTATTATTGCTATAATATATTTTTGAAGGAAAAAATGTTACCAGCAATAAATTGTTGAATACAAAGCTGAAAGACATCCTCACTTTTCTAAAATATAAAAAGATATTAAAGAATCTTTTTTATTGAAATCCGACTAAATCAACCTTAACCAAACATAAAAAAATACCTTACAACCCTACCTTTTTAGTATTAAATAACCCACGGATGTTGATATGCCGTTAAACAAAACTCAAATTCAAACTCAAACTTACAGTTCAGTATGTTATAACTGAAGGAATGACGTATCGGCGACAAACTGAATCATTTTCAGTGTGAACTTCGGGGTTAAATTGAAATTGAAATTCATTCGCTACCAGTGGTTGGTGTAATGTGTTCTCTTGCACCCATACGTATAGGCCGAAGTAAAAAGAGAGCTTTCCTCGACGAAACCAGTCAAAAGTTTGGTGGTTTGGTTTGGTTTTGTATAAGTTTAACGACACATCAACCATTTTGGTAATTTAAGGGGCAGTCTTTAAAAAATTTGGTAATATATTTTTCAATCAAAAAAGTTTCATTGGTAATATATTTGTTATTCACATAAGTTTTGTTGGTAATATATTATTCATTCAAAAAAGATTTGTTGGTAATATTTTTCATTCAAAAAAGTTTTGTTAGTAATATTTTTCATTCAAAAAAGATTTGTTGGTAATATTTTTCATTCAAATAAGTTTTGTTAGTAATATTTTTCATTCAAAAAAGTTTTGTTAGTAAAATGTTTCATTCAAAAAAGATTTGTTGGTAATATTTTTCATTCAAAAAAGTTTTGTTAGTAATATTTTTCATTCAAAAAAGATTTGTTGGTAATATTTTTCATTCAAAAAAGTTTTGTTAGTAATATTTTTCATTCAAAAAAGATTTGTTGGTAATATTTTTCATTCAAAAAAGTTTTGTTAGTAAATACTTTCATAGCATTTTAACCCTGGTTTGGGGGTTAATTATTTACCCATAGCTGGGACCCTAACAGGTGCTACCACTCTGGGTCAAGGTGGACCTGGGAACAACAACAATTAAGAGGTGGTTCCATCCTCCTCACAACCTCTCAATCAGAGGTCTTGTTGTCGGATGCAGTTTAAGGTCATACCCAGTCAAAAGTTTGGTAGTTATCACGTAATTATCTGATTGTAGTAGGTATCCATTTACCGCGCAAGTAAAGTTAGCTCCCTGTTTGGTAAAGACTCTGTTCTTTGGTAGCGAATCTGGAGTTACCTCTTCAGCAGGCTTTAGCGATTGCATGTGTAGGCGGTGCGCTGCCCAGACAACCCAGGTCCACCTTTCTGTCATACCTGAAAAAATTCAAAGGAATATAGGGGATTATATTTGGTTGAGTTTGGCATAGTTGTCAATGTTGACAGATCACCGCTTTCGGGGCTCAACTCAGGTATTTTTGTTCGGATTTAGTTCCATTACCTTTTCTGTATTTGGATATGAAATTTACAATAAAAGTTTTCCTTCTCCTAGATGAGTTGCCTTCCTTGTCTGTCAAACGCCATTTACCTGAATCAGCTAGTTATGAGGCGCCAGTTGTCCGCGTTTACTATTCTCTAGCGTGGAGCTGGACTTAGATGTTAGAGGTTATTTAAGACACATGCGAAGAATTTTTTTATAGACAGTAGGAGCTTGTCCCCATTATCATCCACTTATTTATTTTCTTATAGTAAATCGAGAACCGTTGTTACCTGCTGCCTCGATACACTAATGTATAGATAGATAGATAGATAGATAGATAGATAGATAGATAGATAGATAGATAGATAGATAAGGGAATTGAAAAGAAACTCAGAATTTCAACGTACTTATAATTTATTTATTACCTATAAATTTTCAAGAACCGTTGAATCGAGTACCGTTGTTACCTATCTTAATTGTTTGTCTATTTAAAATACAACATTTATTAGAGAAGAGATTCAGTTTAAATACAGAAAGATTCATAAAAAATAATTCAAGAGGTTAAGTTGTACTCTTTTCCGGTTACGCAGGGGTTCTAAGCATCATGTTTTGGCTTTAATTTTAGTGCGGGTTGCTTTGCTTTAATGTAGATGACCTCCAATATGTGAAGGTTATTTTAGTGTGTGTATGTGCGAGTATTATTGTGTTATCGACTAAAATTTGTCTCATATTATATACATAGCTGTTTTTCTAATGTTGTTCAATTGAACAATGATCAGAAAAGTGACAGGTATTTCTACGGTAGAACATGGTTTTAGTAAAACCAATATATATATAGTGGGTTTATTATTCTAAACGGGCATGTAAGTTGATATACTACATTGGTTTTCTGTAGAGAATTTAGTTGTGTGGTTGTAGGATTATTAGAGACTATGCAGTCAATTATTTTAATTTTTTTTTTTAATCATTTCACCCCGAGCAAGGCAGAAACGCCACTGATGTGCAGGGGGTTACATAAATGTAAAAAGATTAATTAGAAAAGAGTGAGGAGTACAAGCTTGTTAGAAAGGAACAATATAAAGCTGAGAAAGCAGGTGCAATGACAGATACATAGGCGGAGAGAAAGTGAAGATTATACAGGGGAGGGGAGAGAGCTAGAGTCCAGTGGTTAGTAGATGAGTATTAACTTTGCATTTAAGTTTCTGGAGGTTGTAGCCGTCAGGAAAGCAAGAATACGGGAGTGAGTTCCACATGCGGGAAGTGCGAGAGAGGAAGCTGCAGGAGTAGAATTGTCGTCTGCATTTGGCTAACCTGACTGTGAATGGGTGGGACCCAGTTGCCAGTCTGGTTGCACGGGTAAACACCTGTTGAGGAGGCATCAGTGACTTAAGCTCATCCGAGCAGAAGCCATGAAAGTATTTATAGAAGAGACAGAGGGAGGCCACATTTCGACGATGGGAAAGTGGCTGCAGTCGAGTCGACCAGATCAGTACCTATCACATTACAGACTCTCCTTTGGAGCTTGTCAAGAACACCGAGGAGAACGGCAGGGGCACCTGACCATAAATGGCAGCAGTACTCCATGCACGGACGGATGGTTGACTTGTATATATGCAGGATGGATTCAGGTGGAAAAAACATCCTGGATCGACATAGTGACCCAATCTTCTTAGCAGTAGATTTTGCTATGGATTCAATATAATGGTTCCATTTGAGGTCTGAGGACAGGTTAAATTCCGAGGAGGCGTAGTGTATTACTCTCCGGGAGAATCATCTGGTCCATGCTTATGGAAGGCAGAAGAGGTTGCCTGTAATGGTTGACAGACAACAGCTTGGTCTTAGAGGAATTGAAGTTGACAAGCCACTTCTTGCCCCAGTTCACCACAGAGTGTAGATCCCGCTCAAGGTCAGCAGCGAGATTATGTCTGTCCGCCACGACAGGTTTTTTACTGGAGCGGGATTATAATTTTTTATAATAAATGATGAGTTTAATTTATTTCTTATTACTAATTGGTTTAACATTTCTACCTATTATGTTAAAATCAAAATATGGAAAAGACCAATACATAACGTGGAGCATTGTGCCTTACAACGGTGGTAACATATGTAGACTGTGTCAGGAAGAAAAGTTAGAGATTATGCTATTCCCAAACAAAAACGAAATGCTGAATGAAAAAGCGAAAGTGTAACCGTTACTAAAAAATACCTCTTGGTTTCATACAACGATAGGTGAAAAAGCCATAATTTCTCGTAATTTTAAAAATTGCGCGTTCAAAAATTCCCTACCACGTGATCGTTCAAAAAAAACCTAATGTGAGCGTTCTTTAAAAAATAAAAAAAAACGGTAAACGGTAAAATCAGTTATCGCAAATCGCCTGAAGTTACAACTCATGGTAGAAACCTAGGCCATGTAATAACTCGTTTACAAATGGAATATATATATATATATATATATATATATATATATATATATATATATATATATATATATATTGTTACGGAAATTAAAGAAGATTAAGGAAATACATGGCTGTTTTTTTAATGTTGTTCAATTGAACAATGATCAGAAAAGTGACAGGTATTTCTACGGTAGAACATGGTTTTAGTAAAACCAATATATATATAGTGGGTTTATTATTCTAAACGGGCGTGTAAGTTGATATACTACATTGGTTTTCTGTAGAGAATTTAGTTGTGTAGTTGTAGGATTATTAGAGACTATGCAGTCAATTATTTTAATTTTTTATAATAAATGATGTGTTTAATTTATTTCTTATTACTAATTGGTTTAACATTTCTACCTATTACGTTATTAAGTGTGTTGTTTCATATCCAAATGTAGGACAATTTTTGTCTTTATTTTCACCTGGAGTTAAAGCCAAAATACGATGTTTAGAACAGCTCATGATTAAACATAATAGCCCTTCATTGTCTGTTATATTTATCAATATATGTTTAGAAAATTATCTGCTGGAACGCCATCTAACTGAATCAGCTCGTTATGAGGCGCCAGTTCTCCGTGTTTACTAGTCTCTAGCTTGGAGCTGGACTTAGATGTTAGAGGTTATTTAAGTCACATGCGAAGAATTTTTTTATAGACAGTAGGAGCTTGTCCCCATTATCATCCACTTATTTATTTTCTTATAGTAAATCAAGAACCGTTGTTACCTGCTGCCTCGATACACTAATATATATATATATATATATATATATATATATATATATATATAGATAGATAGATAGATAGATAGATAAGGGAATTGAAAAGAAACTCACAATTTCAACATACTTATAATTTATTTATTACCTATAAATTTTCTTTATTTTCTTATAGTAAATCAAGAACCGTTGTTACCTGCTGCCTCGATACACTAATGTATATATATATATATAGATAGATAGATACATAGATAGATAGATAGATAGATAGATAGATAGATAGATAGATAGATAGATAGATAGGGATAAGGGAATTGAAAAGAAACTCACAATTTCAACATACTTATAATTTATTTATTACCTATAAATTTTCTTTATTTTCTTATAGTAAATCAAGAACCGTTGTTACCTGCTGCCTCGATACACTAATGTATATATATATATATATAGATAGATAGATAGATAGATAGATAGATAGATAGATAGATAGATAGATAGATAAGGGAATTGAAAAGAAACTCACAATTTCAACATACTTATAATTTATTTATTACCTATAAATTTTCTTTATTTTCTTATAGTAAATCAAGAACCGTTGTTACCTGCTGCCTCGATACACTAATGTATATATAGATAGATAGATAGATAGATAGATAGATAGATAGATAGATAGATAGATAGATAGATAGATAGATAAGGGAATTGAAAAGAAACTCACAATTTCAACATACTTATAATTTATTTATTACCTATAAATTTTCAAGCCATGGATATGAGAGGAAAGCATTTACTTTAGCATGAGGTTTCAAACCAAAATCGATATGGGCTTCAGATTTAGATAGCAACTTCCAAGCCTCCCAGAAATCGCGTGAACTAATTTTACCCGACAATCTTGTGGTATGTAGGACATAACTTTTTGTATTCGCTCTTCACGTTTTCCAAAGTTTTGGTTTGCTTCTTTAACTAATCATAAAAAAAGTCGCAAGTTATTAAGTCAGAACTTCTGTTGGACACACATTCATAAAATAGGGATTTACTTTTCATACACCTTATATATATATATATATATATATATATATATATTGAAAGTGATTGAAAAGTAATTTAAAAAAGAAATCTAAATAGCATTGTACAAAACAAGATAATTAAAAAAGAATGTAAATGCAAGGACAAAAATAAATGGTCACTTCAAGGATTTTGTAATATACAAGAAATCATTTACAAAGCAAAAGTACACGGCTTAAATGCTCAAAACAAAACATATTTGTGGTCAACAAAGACACTTTTAAAACCAGATGGTTCAATCACAGGTCTACATTTAAAATAGAAAACTTAAAATAATTATATACAAAATTGACTAGTCATGTGCGGAAATTGAAATTAAAATATAGAAAAGAGACAGACATGACGTGGAATATAGTGAAAACAGCCAAGTCTTACAACGGTGTCCAAATATGTAGAGTGTACCAGGAAGAAAGTTAACGATTATGTTATTCCTAAAAATACATGAATAATTGAATGAAAGAACAGAAATTATGACTAAGTGTAATCATACCATAAAATACCGTTTAGGTTCATACAACCATGGATAAAAATGTTACAATATTCTGCTATTGTAAAAAATTGCGCGTTCAAAAAATCAACATTACTTGAACGTTCTTAAAAAACAAAACAAAAACAAATAAAACACGGCAAAATCAATTATTGCAAATCGCCTGACGGCACCATATGATAGAAACTTAGGTCACGTTATAACTCATTTAAAAATGAATAATTATATATATATATATATATATATATATATATATATATATATATATAATTTGAGAAATGAAAACATTTGCTGAAAATAGATTTGATTGAAAATAGACATGATTATGCATTTCGCCATTCAAAACTTTATCAGCTCCAAGAAAGGAAAGAATGAAATGTCATGGTATTTGCATTTATTCTTAAATAATGAAACTTAGTACTTTTTCTCTCACCTGCCGTTTCTCGAAATTAAAGGAGAAAGAAAAGAATGACTTAAAAAAAACGTAAATATTTATTCTCACATTTCTTTGTTCCCACTAAATGTTTATAATTTATCTTCCCAGCGTTTTTGTATCGTATTAAAGGTAAACCCTCTTCTCATTATTATCAGAATAGCTCTATAGTTAGAAATACATTTTGCCTTTTCTAAAATGAATGCAAGCCAATTACGCTTACACTCCATCAAAATTGGTTAAAATGTAACAAATTATTTCTTGGTCTAACCATTCGTTTGATACATATATATATATTAGAAGTAATGAATATATATTAGTGGTAAAGAGCAAAATAGGACAAATATTTTTAAACTTTTAGATAGACACTTTTCAAAAGGATCAGAACTAAACAAAATTTTCAACAGAAACACAATCAAGCTATGTTATAGTTGCACTAGTAATTTAGATAGTTTCATAAAAAAACTAAACGCCAGAAACTTAGATAGCAGTGTACAAAACAAAACCACTATTAAAAAATGAAACTGCGGGGACAAAATATATGTCCACTTCAAGGAATTTGCAACACAAAAGCAATCATTTACAAGGCAAAGGTCAGTCAGTTAAGTGCCATACATGATTGGGCGATCATGTCTCGAAAGAGACATGACTGAATGGGCAGAAGATTTTCCCGCAGTAGGTTGCCATTGCTTTCTGCGGTAGACTGGTTGCCGACCAAGGCTATAGAACCCAATCTGTCCTGCTATTTAACCCATAACTGGAAGGAAGAGACGGATTAATACCTTTCCCAAGGGTATTTGCGCGTAAGTGAATACAATGGATTCAACTGGAATTCGAACTCAGCTCCCCGGTTTCTCGTTCCGAGCCGATATCCACTGTACCACAACGCACACCCAGGCAAAGGTACATGACCCAAATGGCCAAAATAAAATATATTTGGTTCCAACCAAAGACCAGGTGGTTCAATCACAGATCTACATTCAAAATAGAAAACTTTAAAAGCTGTAAAAAATTGGCTAACCACGTGTGGAAATTAAAATCAAAATATGGAAAAGACCAATACATAACGTGGAGCATTGTGCCTTACAACGGTGGTAACATATGTAGACTGTGTCAGGAAGAAAAGTTAGAGATTATACTATTCCCAAACAAAAACGAAATGTTGAATGAAAAAGCGAAAGTGTAACCATACTAAAAAATACCTCTAGGTTTCATACAACGATAGGTGAAAAAGCCATAATTCCTCGTAATTTTAAAAATTGCGCGTTCAAAAATTCCCTACCACGTGAGCGTTCAAAAAAAAACCTAACGTGAGCGTTCTTTAAAAAATAAAAAAAAACGGTAAACGGTAAAATCAGTTATCGCAAATCGCCTGAAGTTACAACTCATGGTAGAAACCTAGGCCATGTAATAACTCGTTTACAAATGGAATATATATATATATATATATATATATATATATATATATATATATATATATATATATATATATTGTGTGTATTTTGGCAGCATTTTTTCATTAATGCAGGTTTCATTGAATAATATAGACAAGTTTTGTCTATTAATTTTGTGTAGGATCCGTTCATACCGTCTGATATACTTGATGGTGATGTCGTTAAAAGACAACAAAAAATCACAGTATTTGTTGAATTTTTTATCAGGTCTAAGCTTTCGGCTCACATAAGCCATTATCAAAGAGTAAATAATAACACACAGTAAACAAATGTCTGTAATCAGACCAGGGACCACAACACCACTATTTTGTCACTGTCTTCGGCCATCCGCCACGGTAGGGATGGACTTATATTTTCAATTCAATTATCTTTATTGTTAATAGCTTAAATGTTCTATGTTTACTGTGTGTTATTATTTACTCTTTGATAATGGCTTATGTGAGCCGAAAGCTTAGACCTGATAAAAAATTCAACAAATACTGTGATTTTTTGTTGTCTTTTAACGACATCACCATCAAGTATATCAGACGGTATGAACGGATCCTACACAAAATTAATAGACAAAACTTGTCTATATTATTCAATGAAACCTGCATTAATATATATATATATATATATTGTTACGGAAATTAAAGAAGATTAACGAAATGGTTATAAACAACCGACAATTTGAAATTATTTGTTTGAATATTATTTTTGATCGATAATCGTATTTAAATAGATATTCTGTTCATAATCAAACAATATATATATTTATTTCTAATAAAAAATTATCGTAAATAGTCAAGCCGGTAGAAGTAAATATATATACTGTTTGATTATAAACAGAATATCTTCTTAAATAGGAGTATCGATCAAAAATAATATTCAAACAAATAATTGTGAATATATATATATATATATATATATATATATATATATATATATATATATATTCTAAACATATGCTGTTAAATATAAGAAACAATGAATGTCTATTATGTTTAATTATGAGCCGTTCTAAACGTCGTATTTTTGCTTTAATTTCAGTTGAAAATAAAGACAAAAATTCTCCAACATTTGGATAATTATTTATTGATTTTCTCCTAAGCTTTCGGCTCACATGAGCCATCTTCAGAGAGGTTGTTTAAACTGAAATATTATAACATCCACCATCACCGACGATTTTATTTTGTGTTGACATAAAATTCCGCTTGGCAACGGCAGTAGTTACCAAAATAATAAACGCAGTTCTTAAGTTTGCGATGCGGTTTTATGACGTCACACCGCGGGATAGCGCGAAATGACAACAAAACCATCTAGTCAAATGCAATGTAATATGTTATTTCCGGTTTTAAAGTTGATTTTATTGAGTGTTGGTTGTTTAGATTTGATGTACATGGCCTCCAATATCTGAAGGTTCCTCTTACTGTGTGTATGAGTAAGGATCACCGTATTGTTGACCAAAATCTGTCTGATATTACCTACATGTTTATGTTTTTCAGAGAAATGTTGTTTAATAGTACTCTGATCAGAAAGATGACATGTAAGAAGTCTACGCAAATTTAAGAACTGCGTTTATTATTTTTGGAAAATCAATAAATAATTATCCAAATGTTGGAGAATTTTTGTCTTTATTTTCAACTGAAATTAAAGCAAAAATACGACGTTTAGAACGGCTCATAATTAAACATAATAGACATTCATTGTCTCTTATATTTAACAGCATATGTTTAGAAAATTACTTGCTGCCTCGATATACTATATATATATATATATATATATATATGTGTGTGTGTGTGTGTGTGTGTGTGTGTGTGTGTGTGTGTGTGTGTGTGTGTGTATCGTTAAGAGCGACAGAGAATTAAAATTTTATTCATTTTTATTTAATTTCTACAGTATCTTTTTTTCTTTTTGCTGGAGATAAGGGTTGTAAAAATCTTTCAAAAATTACTATTCTATTTTTAATAATTCAATCTGAGCTTTCGGCTAACATAAGCCATTTTCGAAAATGTCAATTACATTATATATGTAAACACGGACAAATCATAATGACAAACTGTTTTTGTTTACATGAAGTTTTTGACGTTGAATTATATAAAATACAGATAAAATACTTCAACTTCAAAAACTTTTCCAAAATAATTCTGTCTTTAAATTCACGCATGAACTCAATACTAATAACAAAATCCCCTTTCTTGACATATTGATAAACATATTGATAAACACAAATAATAACAAATTTACTATTTCGCCATACAAAAAACCTACGAACATAAATTCATGTACACTTAACCAAAATAGACAATACTTACCTATATTATTTAATGAAACATGCACTAATATATATATATATATATATATATATATATATATATATATATATAAGGTAACCAAAAAGTTCTGTCCGTTTTTTTATTAGTCATTGAACGAAGTTGAAATAATTACGAAATACGTGTAGCAATTGTTTTCAAATTCGGACAGCCGGAACATCAGACAAAAAAGCACGCGCACCGTGTCCGGCCATGAGTTATAAGCCGGACAGCTGTGAGAAGGATGGAAGTTTTCTAGAAATCTCGTTCGAGGCTGTTTGCTTTACGACTTTAAAGTGGGCTTATCAGCAGATGCAGCAAGTCGCCGCATATGTCAAGAGTTTGGGGATAGCGCTGTGAATTAACATACTGCAAGGCGTTGGTTTCGAAAATTCAAGACAAGAGATTTGTTTCTACATGATGAGACTCGCAGTGGACGACCACAGGTCTTGAATGACGGAGTCCTCAAGGTGGCCGTTGAAGAAGACAGTAGTCTAACGTGGTGAACTTGAAAGACAGTTCAACGTTTCCGATGAAACAGTTAGACTTCACCTTCAATGCCTAGGTAAGACGTACAAACTGAGCAAGTTGGTTCCAAAAATGCTGTTGGTGGTCTACAAGGGACAACGTGTGGCAGCCTGCATATTGGTGTTTTCTCACCACCGTACCGCATCCTTATTCAATCGAGTGCTTATCAGTGATGAAAAGTGGGTTCTGTACAAAACTCTCAAGTTTTCCAGACATTGGTTGTCTACTCAGGATGCTGTCCCTCACACCACAAGACCATTTATGCACCCACGCAAGATTATGCTTTGTGTCTGGTGGACAGGTCGTCAAGTGGTTCATTATAAACTGCTACCAAACGGTCACTGGAAATCTATACTCGCAGCAATTGAAACGTGTGCAATAGGCATTGCGCTAGAAGGAGCCAGCACTGGTGACTCGCAAAGGTGTGCTTTTCCTCCATGTCGCCAGGCTACATGTCGCGCGAGTGGTCAGGGATATCATACAGCAACTTGGGTTGTGCCATTCACCTTATTCACCTGACCTTGCGCCATTCAATTACCATCTCTTCCACTCCCTGGATAATCATCTTCGTGGGAAATCCTTCACCAATGAAGCAGACTTGCGCAAAATCCTCACGGACTTCTTTTCGTCAAACCCCTCACCCACCGAGTTCTACCGCAAGGGCATTGGACAGCTGAACACACGTTGGCAGAAGGTGCTGAATGCCGATGGCGATTAGTTCGAAGACTAAATGTAAGTTACACATACTGTGAAGCGTTTTGTTTTTTTTTTTCCTTTAAAAACGGACTGAACTTTTTTGTTACCTTGTATTTATATATATATATGTGTGTGTGTGTGTGTGTGTGTGTGTGTGTGTGTGTCTGTTCATATGTATCTATCTCCCTCTGTTAATATCTATTTATAATAGTCTGTTCATTTCAAATCTATCTATCTATCTATCTATCTATCTATCTATCTATCTATCTACTCTCGCACTTCTCGTTTGTTGAATTCTCTTCCGTTTGCATGCTTCGCTGATAGATACAATTACCTCACGTTTAAATGCAATGTCAATTGCCATCTTCTATCTTCTTGATTCACACTTTTACCACATCGTATTCTTTCTTCGACATACCCTGTACTTTTTTCTATTTGCATATCTATCTTACTATATAGCCTCCTTCGCACCAGTGGCTGTCCTGCTTTACTTGGAGTGAAACATTAAAAAAAATAGTAAAATAAAATGCGCGTATGCAATGTCACGCGTAAATAGTGTGTGTAGAACAGAGAACCAGCTTTTCTTTTAAAATATAGTTTAGTATTTTCCATCAGGAGATCATAGATTTCAGAGGCACTCGGTGAGGATAGAAATCATTATACAAGCGTACATTGTTTTTAGGTCTGGATATTAACATATCTGATTTTGGTTCAAGGACTTCAAAATGCTTCAAATTTATATAATTCTGTCTATATATCATTTTCTTCGAATCGACACACATGTCAATCAGTCGTGGTAAAATTTCTTATCTGTCTGTTTGCAAGGAAAATGATGGGCATATTGATTTTTGTTTTTCATATCGGAAATTCTCAAGAAATGTTGCCTGAAAACATTGCACGGGCCTTTATTCTAAAGGAATTTATTTAGACAAAACCTTTTATTTCTAAATACGCACTCACATCTCTCCATCAATCAATTTATCTCAGGCTGTTCATATCTCTCTCCCCACCTCTCTCTCTCTCTCTATATATATATATATATATAAACCCCAAAGAAGAGGCTTATTTGTAAAATCCGAAAGGAGATCCTATCACTATAGATTGTTGAAAACTTAAATATTAAATCTGATCCAGCCACAGAGCTCATTGTAAATGAGATTATTTATTTACGGGGTCAATATATACGTTTTTACATATAAAAATATTCAGAAACAAATCGAATGATCACTTCTGCAGGCAGAAACCTCCTCATCGGCGATCTTTTAAAAATGGATTATATGATTAAAGGATCGCCGATAAGGCAGGTCTATACGCAGAA
The DNA here is from genome assembly GCA_037127315.1 of Ascarosepion bandense. Lineage (NCBI taxonomy): Eukaryota > Metazoa > Mollusca > Cephalopoda > Sepiida > Sepiidae > Ascarosepion > Ascarosepion bandense. The sequence continues at coordinate 126,012 of JBBBDQ010000782.1, read as the reverse complement.
ATGATCATTTTATCCCATTTCTGAATATATATATAAATATATATACAAATGAATAAGGAACGAAGAAAATAATTGCAACGTTCAAAATATTAATTTAAAACTGTACTCAATTAAAAAATAGAGCAATGAATATTTATAATTAAACTTTAGTACATATCTTTCCTTTTCTCTCTACCTTTGCAATTGTCACACATACAACATACTGCTACAAAATTGTACATTTTGTTTCGACATTGAAAGAATAATCTCTCATCAGGTAGTTAATTATGATGATAATAAGACATTGTCCTTTCAATGTGGAAACAAAAATGTACAATTTTGTAGTAACTAGCAGTATAGCCCGGCGTTGCTCGGGTGTAATGAAAGCTTTAAAACTAATCCATGGTCCTTGAGATCAGACTAAAGAATATTTGAAATAATAAAATAATTGCGACAATTTACCAATCGCACCTTATATATATATATATATATATATATATATATATATATATATATATATATACTAGCAGTATAGCCCGGCGTTGCTCAGGTGTAATGAAAGCTTTAAACTAATCCATGGTCTTTGAGCTCAGAATAAAGAATATTTGAAATAATAAAATAATTGCGACAATTTACCAATCGCACCTAATATATATATATATATATATATATATATATATATATATATATATATATATATAAATTCATGCAGTATAGCCCGGCGTTGCTCGGGTGTAATGAAAGCTTTAAAACTAATCCATGGTCCTGGAGCTCAGACTCTGCCTAAAGAATATTTGTGTGAAGTTTGGTGAGAATCGGATAAAAATTGTGGATATGTATAAAGGACATACAGACAGATAAACAGAAACACAGACAAAAACATCTTGCCTTTTATATATATATATATATATATTATCGATTTTCTGCATTATTGTAAAAACTGCAACCTTGAAGCTTCTGAATATCGTTTCTTACGTCTTTTTCTATGAGTGTATGAAATTTGATTAAAATCGGACCACTCCTTCTATAACCCGATTTTTTTCGATTATCGATTTTCAATATTTATCGGGGGTACCTGGGCACAAAACCTAGCTAAGAACACTCGCAGACGCTTACAACTGTGTAAAGCTTAAAGAAAATCGGTTCATCCGTTTCGGAGTCTATAAGTAACGGATAAAATAAATATGTATCAAAGTAGGAGACATGGCCCAATAAAATATGTTTTATTTTTATTAAAAAACAAAGATTAAACTCGTTTCCTACCTTGTTTTTATTCATTCTATAATTCACACACACACACACACACACACACACACACACACACATATATATATATATATATATATATATATATCTGTTCACATGTATCTGTCTCCCTCTGTTAATATCTATTTATATTAGTCTGTTCATTTCAAATCTATCTATCTATCTATCTATCTATCTATCTATCTATCTATCTATCTATATATATATATATATATATATATATATTCAAACCTATGAATCTATCTCGATCTTTTTAAATCTATCAAAGTATAATCATATGCATCTATTTGACAATGTCTGTTCATATCTATCTATCTATCTATCTATCTATCTATCTATCTATCTATCTATCTATGTTCAAGCCTATCAATCTATCTATATTAATCTTTTTAAAGCTATCAAAGTTTAATCATATGCATTTATTTGAAAATGTCTGTTCATATCTATCTATCTATCTATCTATCTATCTATCTATCTATCTATCTATGTTCAAGCCTATCAATCTATATATATTAATCTTTTTAAAGCTATCAAAGTTTAATCATATGCATCTATTTGAAAATGTCTGTTCCTATCTATCTATCTATCTATCTATCTATCTATCTATCTCAGTCTGTTCCTATCTATCTATCTATCTATCTATCTATCTATCTATCGATCGACCGATCGAATGACAACCACCTGTGTATATGACATAACTACAAACTTCACTTACAGAAATGATTGTACATATCCGCCATACTTTTCCATGTCACTCGGATGATCGTACAAGCTATTTAATCTGTTCTCAGACATATTTGCGTCAAAACGAAGATATGAGATGTGGAATTCCATTACAAACAAACAAACCATCAAACCTAATAGCGAAGATTTCCAGCGTATGTCATACGTATGAAAAGTGACATGCCACTGACGACGATTATTTCGCCGACACTTGCGCCATCTTTGAATGTGACATTTATATTTATTTTTGGCGAAATCTAAAGTAGGAAATACAACTGTACTTAGTAATAATGACAAAAGGAAGTTCAGAAAATAAATGTCAACCTGAAAATGTTGTTTGTAGAGAAATTTCAGAGATGTGACACAACTTCTATTACACACTAGCAGTATAGCCCGGCGTTGCTCGGGTGTAATGAAAGCTTTAAAACTAATCCATGGTCCTGGAGCTCAGACTCTTTCGACGTTGACACGAAAGACTAAAAAGCAATCGTTGTTTCCAGTTAATGCGAAACTGAAAGAAAAATGAATGGATGTAAGTCAATTTTTGATTTCCTGGTATCGATATCAAATAGGTTTTTTTCGTCGTAAACTGAATTTTGAATGCTAAATAAGTCCTCTGAGTAAATAGTATCATGGCTGAGAGTAAGAACTACAATTATACCAAACCCGAAGCAAAAACTAAAATAAAAGGGCTGAAAAAAATATAGACATACAGGCAGATAAACAGACACACACCCAAATATCTTGCCTTTTATATATATATATATATGCATATTATCGATTTTCTGCACTATTGTGAGAACTGCAACCTTGAAACTTCTAAATATCGTTTCTCATATGTTTGTCTATGAGTGTATCAAAGTTGAAAAATCGGACCACTCCTTCTATAACACGATTTTTTCGATTATCAATTTTCGATATTTATCGGGGGTACCTCGACACAAAACCTAGCTAAGAATACTCGCAGACGCTTATAGTACAACTGTGTCAATTTTCAAGAAAATCGGTTCAGCCGTTTCGGAGTTTATAGGTAACGGACACACACACACACACACACACACACACACACACACACACACACATACATATAAAGTTCCATTTATAAATAAATTTAGATTAGTTTTACCCTTTCCGTCGGACAGGTTGGAATTCATCTGTATTTGTTTTTGCTCTAAATTTAAAGGAGAAACTGAGTTCTATCCTCAGGGGGTGCTCCATGTTTGAAACCTTCTACCAAATTTAAGCAACGCATAGTAAATCATTGTATATATGATCAGTCAGTCAATTAAGTGTCATACGTGATACATGCTTGGATGGTCATGTCTCGAAAGAGACTTGACTGACTGAACAGAAGATTATCCCGCAGTAGGTTGCCATTAGTTTCTGCTGTAGACTGGTTTCCAGTCAAGGCTATAGAACCCAATCTGTCCTGTTATTTAGCCCATAATTGAAGGGACGGATTAATACGTTTCCTAATATTATTTGCGCGTAAGTGAATGATATGGTTGAATAAAGAAAAAAGAACAAAAAAAATGTATCTCAATCTAATGTGTTTTATATTTTGCTAATGATTCTTCTGAGACTGAGAGAAATATGAAAAATACAAAGAGACAGAATAATGGTATATTATAAGTACGGGTTAGTTCTTATTGATCACCTATGTGTTACGGATATATATATATATATATATATTTTAATTCAGATACTTCAATCCAAGGGAAAAAAGCAGGAAGGTAAATTCCAAAAAACCGATCCTAATTAATATTAAAAATTTATTTTAATATTAAAAAATGATACAGGAAGAGAGCTCCATGTAATAAAATATTACAGAGCAAATATATATTAAAAAAGGATTAATTCAAAGATGTTGAATGGCCATTTCGATATGAAGATCCCCACGGGGGACGACACATCACCTCAGCAACAGAAAAAACCTGATCTTCATATCGAAATGGCCATTCAACATCTTTGAATTAATCCTTTTTTAATATATATATATATATATATGTATATATATATATATATATATATCCGAGTGAATACAGAACGAAGAAAGAATTTTTACAACGTCCAAAACATTAATTTAAAACAGTGCTCGATATATAATATATAGAGCTGTGAATATTTATTATAAATTATATTTTAGAACTTGTACATAATTATATTTTATTTTATTTTATTTATGTGAATATTTTTTATTAATTATATTTTAGAACATGTCCATCATTATAGTTTATTTTATTTTATTTATATTTTAGAATTATATTTTAGAATTATATATTAGAATTATATTTTAGAATTATATTTTAGAACATGTACATGTTCTAAAATATAATTTATAATATTTATATATATATATATATATATATATATATATATGAAATGATAGAATATATTAAAAAACAAATCGGAAAGTTATCTCAGTCCATCATGATTCCCTTTTATTAAAGCTTCTTCAGCGACCGTAAGAAAAAAATGAACGAATCACAATGAGACAGTACACTGGTATGTTTTAATTTGGGATTAGTTCTGATTGGACAAATATGTTTCACGTGAATTAAGTCAGTACAAATATTTAAATATAAATGCGATTAATATTTTAGAGGACAAAGTGGATTATAGAGTATGTGTGTGTGTTTCTTCATAAACACTTGTCTGTCTCTGTATATGTTGGATGGTAACAGTAGGTAATATATGTATATCTGTGCATGTTTGAGAGCAAAAGTCTGTTTCGGAAGTGAAACATGTTAAATTGTGATCGTTTTCTTATCTGATCTTCCTTTATTTTATAATATATATATATATATATATATATATATATATATATATATATATATATATAAACTTGTCGTTATACTCGTTTCGAAAAACCCTCCGAGTATTTTACGCGGAAGGAAAAAATGGCAATAAAAAAAGAACGAGCTAAGCACTTGAACATCAGTCAAAGTACGCAGCCCAAAGAAAAAAACCCGAGACGTGTAACCTAAAGCAAAAATCGCTCAATACGCAAGTAGAGCAACCTAAGTAAATAACTAACCTAGAGAGCCAACGAACCTACCAATGTTTCACCAAAAAAGGATCTTCAGGGAAACTTGGTTTGAGAATCTAATTTGGTGAAACCTTGGTAGGTTCGTTGGCTCTCTAGATTAGTTATTTACTTATATATATATATATATATATATATATATATATATATATATATATAAAGCGTTTTGTTTAAAGTTTAGATTTATTGTTGCTATTATTATTATTATTAATAATAATATTACTTGCTTTTTGTAAGATATATTATGTTTCTATAATTGTATTTGTGACGCCACACGTGTTTCGAGTCTAAAATTGACTCTCTTCAGCCGAATAATCTTGTGACTTCACACATTGAGATCCCCTTGCTTTTCTGATGGCCAGGTATCGTGTATAAATAGGTAAGTCAAGTGGTGACTAGGTCAGAGTTTAAATATGCGTATGAGTGTTGTTTTTTCCTACTCGCACGTTAAGTTTCTTCTGTCGCCTTCGTTGTCTGCAAAGAATTTTTTCACAGACTTGCGAAATCTGATTTCGTCTCTATACTTCAAAATTGTTTTTAGCGAGTTTGATCCAATTCTACTATAACATCATTTATGAACATGGTAACAAAGTGCTTACCGTGCTCGAAACTTAACATACACAAGATTCTCTATACATAAACTTGTTTATTTAAAAGTAAAACAAAATTTATTCTTGGTAATATCTAAATGTATAATTGAAAGTAAAAAACATTTAATTTGAGTTCTGCAAAGAAAACATTCATAAAAACACACAAAAATTATATAAAAATCTTTATGATAATACCTTGTCCGTCATTCTCAAAGAAACCTGTATAAAAGAGAAATTGTTGCCCAAATATACAAGTTTTGAATATATATATATATATATATATATATATATATATATGTGTGTGTGGGGGGGGGTGGGGGGGGTGTGAATATAAGTATATGCATGCAAAATGTAAGCAATAATAAATAAAAATTAATTATCCACCTAACCTACTGCAATTAACACCCTAATACTTAAGATACCACCAAATTAAATACGAAAAACGAAATAATGGCCAAGTGAAGACATATGTAAATATTTACTTTATCATTTAAATATTAATAATAATAAAGAAAAAAATATTAGTTATGTAAAAAAATTATGTACAATTTTCCAGACTCAAGAAAACACATTCCTGTGTTTTCTTGAGTCTGGAAAATTGTACATAATTTTTTTTCATAACTAATATTTTTTCTTTATACTCAAAAACAATGAATGTCTGGAAAACTGGAAGTCTCAAGAACTGTAAAAAAAAAAAAAAGAGTGTAAAAGTATAAAACCAATAAGGAGACAGCCATAGACATTCTACACGTACGCACAAAAGCACATACAATCTGAAAAAAATCCCTTGAATCAAAGAAAATGCCACTGTTTTATGAGACCGACTTCCTTGAAGATGTTTTCCCGATCATTAAAATCGTAACTTGTTCATGTCTAGGGTTGTCTTTTCTTTCTATCCGTATAAATACCACTTACTGTAACTCTTTATATCGAGTGGCCGCCAGACCTTGTAGAGCATAAGTCTTACGGTCAGGTTAAGAATTTATTTGACTTCATTTAATTCCACAACAACATCTCCATTACCAACCCACCTATGAGGAAACTGTCCAATATTGACTTTCATATAGGAAGATCGAGGGCATCTCGACTTGGTGTAACGGTTAGTAAGCTTGTCTCTCTAAAACACTTGCGACTGTATAGTGATTTTATTCCTCACTGGGTGCCAAACACCTTGGGCCTTGTGCCACATCTGAGCTACGCTTGGAAAATCCTTTTAGGGCATCTCGAATTTTTGTAATGGTTAGCAAGCTTGTCTCGTTAGAACAATTACGACTGAACAGTGAGTTTGATCCCTACTGAATGCCCGGTACCTTCCGCCTTGTGCCACACCTGAGCTGCACTTAAAAATCACCATATCGGAAGATTTATACTGCGTCACAGCTTAGCAACCCTTTTGTTAGTTTACTGCCATATCAACCCTCCAATGAGGCCGCGTATGCATTGGTTGACTTGAAAAATCTTGATCTTGTGCTAGGAACTCTTTCGGAGTCAATATTTTTCCTACCACCGACCAAATCAAAAATGACAACTGCTTTTATAAGAGCAAAATGGCCGATGGACATTTTGTTTTATAGATATAAATCCATCTGACATAAAGCGGCCCATGACAGTCTTGCGACCAATGTTTTCTCTCCCGGTGATCTGTCATGAAAAATGTTCCAGCTTAAAGTATCGTCTATTTTGTTTTGATGTTTCCCGCCACTTGAGTATCACTGCCTCTTTCTTTTTCTTTTTAACTTCTCTATCTGACCACTCTCTGGTGTTCTCTTTCTCTCCCCACCATTTTTCTCTCTCTCTCTCTCTCTCTCTCTCTCTCACTTTTGGTGCTTAACGTCTGTACATGATAGCCTCAGAATGATCTGAAATGACACATGGTGTTTTGGGGACCAAAATCTAACTCAAACAATCGATGTAGATGAGCGATTTCAGTTGTGTAAACTTGAAGCAGCAGAAGGATGCAGCGGATATCATGGACCAAGCATGTGAGCAATGATGAGGTTTTAGAAAGAATGGAAACGAAAAGGAAATTAATCAGGAAGAGACAACTGAAGTTCTTGGGACATGCAATGAGGAAGGAGGGCTTGGGGAACTTTAGGTGCTTAACGTCTGTACATATATGATAATTGAATGATCATTTCTGCGATCTTTAATATTATGGGAAAATTTCAAAAAATACTTGAGACGCTAAGCACCAAAAGTGAGTGAGAGAAAGAGAGAGAGAAAGAAAGAGAGAGAGAGAGAGAGAAAGAAATGGGGAGGAGAGAGAAACCCAGGGAGTGGTCAGATAGATCTCTTGATGAAGACCGAAGCGCCCAATGGTCGAACGGTGTGAAAATAACAACAAAGATAAGGACAATCGTCCTGAAACTTCGGACTGAAATATCACGCAAGTTGTTTTTGTGCTGGCTGTTTCTTTTCATATATTAGCGGAAATTATACCCCCTTAGGCCCTCAAAATTATTAATTTGCGTAACCTTCAAGGAAATTCGAATTTTTTTCATATACTAAGATCCACTCTTTAAAAGATAGGAGACCACTCGGGGTAGAGTGTTAAGAGGCAGTTTGTATCTATAGAGGAGGAAAGGTAACGTTTAACCCGATAACCATGAAGAGGTTAACATTATAGTAAGTGAGGAAATATCCTCTTGGGAGTCGTTTTCCGCAGAGCAGAAGTTCGTCGGAGGAAGCTGCTTGAGTGCAACTTGCTTCTCACCGATAAAATACAGTGGGAATATGGCCGTTTTTTTAACTCTATAAGTGCCATGGCAAGTCCTTGCCTTAATGATTAAGCATTGTCTTTTATTCTGAAAACCATTAATTTCTTCAAAATACAGACGATCATGGCTCTCCACATTTTCCAGTCTTTTTATTGCTCAAATGTAATGTGAGATAGGCATGTGACTTACAGGAGAAGTTGACTCACCGAAAAAGCTCTAGTTGAGATCACAGTGTAATCCATACTAACAATGCAAAGACTACAACAAGAACAAATTTAAGAAGGTCAATTTAGAACCCATTGCGTCTAAAAGGTAAGTTGACTACTGTTATTAATGGCTTTGAGTAAGCCCGGTTGATTTTTTAAAATAAAATAGAGATCCCTAAAGAAGGCAGTAAAGCCACTAAGATACAAGGGTTACGGGTGGGTATCTATCTATCTATCTATCTATCTATCTATCTATCTATCTATCTATCTATCTATCTATCTATCTATCTAAACCTGATCCCTATCTATCTATCTATCTATCTATCTATCTATCTATCTATCTATCTATCTATCTATCTATCTCAGTTCATTTGCTATCTATCTATTTATCTATCTCTATTCATATCTATCTATCTATCTATCTATCTATCTATCTCAGACGGTTCATCTATCTATCTATCTAGCTAGCTAGCTAGCTATCTATCTAGCTATCTATCTATGTCTATTTCTATCTATCTATCTATCTATCTATCTATCTATCTATCTATCTATCTATCTATCTCATCTCAGTTCATTTGCTATCTATCTATTTATCTATCTCTATTCATATCTATCTATCTATCTATCTATCTATCTATCTATCTATCTAGACGGTTCATCTATCTATCTATCTAGCTAGCTAGCTAGCTATCTATCTAGCTATCTATCTATGTCTATTTCTATCATATCTATCTATCTATCTATCTATCTATCTATCTATCTATCTATCGCAGACGGTTCATCTATCTATCTATCTAGCTAGCTAGCTATCTATCTAGCTAGCTATCTATGTCTATTTATATCTATCTATCTATCTATCTATCTATCTATCTATCTCAGTCAGTTCATTTGCTATCTATCTATTTATCTATGTATATTCATATCTATCTATCTATCTATCTATCTATCTATCTATCTATCTATCTATCTACACTGCGCCTTTTTGAAATGATGCTATTGCACCGAATCAATAACCGCATCTACTGAGTCACAGAGTTGTGCCAAAAACCCGGCAGATTTTAAAATTTCACCATTCGTCTGTGCATTGAATACTATTGCCATATCTGATCTGATGCTTCTGCTATTCTTCACAAGAATCTCGACAAAAGTCTTCGCAAATTATTAACTACAATGGCATCTTGATTTTAGTCACTTTTTCACCGACCTGATGTGGTTTGGTTTCTGTACAAATATTTCTATGGTAACTGCTCGGACTTAAACGCTACATCTACTCAAACATTTTCTTTTCTCTCATATCCTGCCTGTGGAACTTCTTTTCGTTTAATTCTTTCCCTGATAGTCACCACACACACACACACACACACACACACACACACACATATATATATATATATATATATATATATAAACTGTTACCACTTCGTCGATATACACATAACTCTTCAGCAATGAAATGAGTTCTTTCGGTGACTGGCATGTGTATACACCGCTTATATATAACATGCTAAAGTTTCCCTTCTCTGATTCCATGTGCCGATGACTTAGGGACTCCATATGGCACCACATCGGTCGAGTTACGATCCCGGAGGCAAGGGGATATCTAGCCACACTGATGAGCAGTTATACAGCGAACCAAGCTTGTATATGAATGACGAATACATATATATATATATATATATATAAGTAAATAATACCTAATGAGCCAGACAGACTTACCTAGATTTCACCTAAACGGATCGTCGGGGAAGACTCGTGTCGGGTTTTTTTCTTTGGGCTACGTGCTGACTCGGTCCGAACTCTTTTGACTGATGTCCATGTACTTAGCCATTTCTTTTTTTAGAACCATTTTTTCCTTTCTTCGTAGGTTCGTGGAAGTTTTTTCGACGCGAGTATAGTTATAATCTCTTATATATATATATATATATATATATATATATAAGAATACTCTTATAAAATACATAATAGTTGGCCACTCGTATTCGAGGATACCCGTCTCTCAGGATCGCTAGCTAATCCCCATTGCAGACACCTTCTCAGGCACACTTGTGTTTATTCAACACTCACGGAGCCCACCTGTCGTTTATACTGCAGCTATACTGAGCAGACCTTAGTTACATTTTCTAGAAGAGAACGCGTTATCTAGTGCGAACGACAGTCTTAACAAGGTCAGGACGCGCAAACCCTCGGTCACATTATTGTGACTTCGAGCTAGCACAACCACCGACCCCTTCTCAAAGAAAGCCGGCAACCCAATTTACCACACAAGGCTTGGGTCAACCCATGGTATGGTTTCCAGGCATTTTTCCAAAGGTGCCACACGTTGGGATCGTCTCATCCAGCTGGATTACATTAAGAAGTAATCTTCCTGACAAACCGACTAGAGTGAGGCACGAAACAAGGGCTTCATGCTCAGAAAACGAACTTTCCAACCACTCGGCAACAAAACGCATGCATCTATACATAGACACTTATACATATCAGTCAG